>JAXLNO010004412.1:278047-452981 GCA_038087875.1 Malacoraja senta | reverse complement strand
GGAGAAGAGAGTGTGGGTAGAAACGAGGGGTGGAGTGGGGGTAAGAGGGGAAGAAAGAGGGAGAGAGTGGGTGGGAATATGGGGGGTAGGGTGGGAGGGAGCGGGAGAGAGAGGGTAGGTGGGGAGGAAGGGGCAGTGTGAAGAGGCGGGAGGGGCAAGAGGGTGGGTGCAAGGTGGAAGAGGGGGGCAATGGGGGGATGGGGGAGGAGGGTGGCAGATGGTGGGAGGGAGATGAGGGGGGAGAGGGGTGGAGGGGAGGAGGGGGATTAGAGAGGAGAAGATGGGGAGAGAAGGGGGAAAGATGGGGGCAGAAGAGGGGGAAGAGGTGGTGGAGAGGGAAGAGAAGAGGTGCGGAGGAGGGTGGGAGGGGGAGGGAGAGAGAGGAGGGGAGAGAAGGGGATAGAGGGGAGGAGAGGGGGTAGAGAGGAAGGATGGAGTGGGGGGAGAGGGGGGAAGAGTGGAACAGGAGGGTGGAGATGTGGGAGAAGAGGGGGGAACAGGAGGGGAAAGAGGGGGGAGCAGAGGGGGTGAAGAGGGGTACAAGAGGGGGAGGGGGAAGAGGGGAACAGGAGGAGGAGAGGGGGGGACAGGAGGGGAAACAGGCGTGGGGAGGGCGAGAGATGGGGGAGAGACGGGGGGGGGAGACTAGGTGGGGAGGTGGGTGGCAGAGGGTTTGAGAGAGAGGAATGGGGAGAGAGGGGGTAGAGGGGAGGAGAGAGCAGGTAGAGAGGAGGGGTGGACTGGGCGGAGAGGGGGAAGGGAGAGGGTGGAAAGAGGGAGGGGATAAAGAGGGGGGGAGAAGAAAGAGGGGGGAGAAGAAAGAGTGGGGTAGAAATAGGTGGGTGAGGAGGGTGGGGAGAAAGAGGGGGGGACAAAGAGGGGGGAGGTAGGGAGGGGGGGAAGGAAGGGGAGGGGGGAGAGGGGTGTGGGAAGAGGATGGGGGAAGAGGACAGGGAAGAGGATGGGGAAGTGGGGAGGGGGGAGATTCCGGTGCGGAGAGACAGGGGGGGGAGGTGGGTAGGAGGGTGGCAGAGGGTCGGAGGGCGAGGGAGAGAGGAGGGGAGAGGGGGTAGAGTGGGGGGAAGGAGGGAAGGGAAGGGAGGGGTGGAGGGGAGGAGAGGGGGTTGGAGGAGTAGTGGGGCTGGGGGAAGAGGGTGGGAGGTGGAGGGAGAGGGGTAGGGGGAGCGAGAGGGTTAAGGGGAGGGAGGGAGGGGGAAAGGGGGGAGGGGAGATAAAGGAAGGGGGTAGAGAGGGAGGTAGGGGGCAGTGAGGGAGCAAGGGGGGGAGAGGGAGAGGGGAAGAGTTTGAGGGGTTGGGGAATCCCTCCCTCCATAACTCCTGTCCCCTCCCTACCTCCCACCTCTCCCTCTATTTTACTCCTTTCCCCACTCTCGCTCTTCACCTCCACAGGATCTCCCTCCCCCCGGAGCAGCAGCAGCCGTCGGCCTGAGAGCCCGCCTCAGCGCCGATGCCTCCGAGGGGGGAGGGGGGGGAGGGAGGGAAGGAGGGAAATGGGGAGGGAGAGAGGGGAGAGGGGGGAAGAGTGGGAGGGAGAAGGAGAGGGGTAGGGAGAGGTGGAAGTGGGGAGGGAGGGTGGGAGGGGGGATGGGGAGGGGAAGGGAGCGGGGGCGGGAGAGCGTTAGGGCCTCTCCCTCTATTCTCTATTCCCCATTCCCTATCACCCCCACTCCTCTCCCTCTATTCCCCTCTTCCCCCTCTCTCCCTCGTCACCTCCCCAGGATCTCGAGGGTCCTCGAGCGCGGCCACTCTACCCCCGGACCCGCCGCGGGTAGAGAAAGAGGGGGAGATGGAGGTAGTGGTGGTAGAGATGGAGGGGGATGGGGTAGAGAGGGAGGGGCAGGGGGAGGGGAGGGGAGGAGGTAAAGGCAGCACCTACCACGAAGCAAAGTCGTCACGATTCTCCGAGTCCCTGCGATCAACGAAGGAATCGCAGGTCTCCATAGACGGCCTGCCCAAGAGCAAGGGCCACTTTCCCAACGCGCTGTCCGCCCGCGCGACGGTAACGGCAGCCGAACCGAAGCCGATTATCGCAGCCGCACGTGGCCCATCTAACATCGCCGCCGGACCGGACCTACCGAACATGGCCGCCGCACCGCGCCCTACTCATAGAAACATAGAAAATAGGTGCAGGAGTTGGCCATTCGGCCCTTCGAGCCACCGCCATTCAATATGATCATGGCTGATCATCCAGCTCAGTATCCTGTACCTGCCTTCTCTCCATACCCCTGATCCCTTTAACCACAAGGGCCACATCTAACTCCCTCTTAAATATAGCCAAATGAACTGGCCTCAACTACCTTCTGTGGCAGAGAATTCCACAGATTCACCACTCTCTGTGTGAAAAATGTTTTTCTCATCTCGGTCCTAAAAGACTTCCTCCTTATCCTTAAACTGTGACCCTTTGTTCTGGACTTCCCCAACATCGGGAACAATCTTCCTGCATCTAGCCTGTCCAACCCCTTAAGCATTTCGTAAGTTTCTATAAGATCCCCCCTCAATCTTCTAAATTCCAGCGAGTACAAGCCGAGTCTATCCAATATTTCTTCATATGAAAGTCCTGACATCCCAGGAATCAGTCTGGTGAACCTTCTCTGTACTCCCACTATGGCAAGAATGTCTTTCCTCAGATTAGGAGACCAAAACTGTACGCAATACTCCAGGTGTGGTCTCACCAAGACCCTGTACAACTGCAGTAGAACCTCCGTGCTCCTATACTCAAATCCTTTTGCTATGAATGCTAACATACCATTCACTTTCTTCACTGCCTGCTGCACCTGCATGCCTACTTACAACATTCTTTTGCTCCATATTTCTTTATATCCGTTCGCTCCATAGATGCTGCTGCACGCCGCTGAGTTTCTCCAGCATTTTTGTGGTACCTGCCTACTTACAATGACTGGTGTACCATGACACCCAGGTCTCGTTGCATCTTCCCTTTTCCTAATCGGCCACCATTCAGATAACTGCGATACTCACCTCGTCGCCTCACCGGGCTGGGCGAACCGCGCCGCCCCACCCGAGACCATGCGCCCACCAGACGCTCCGCCCGCCGACCCGGACTCTACCCCCCGCGTACTCCCACCATCGGTTCCACCGAACCTCGCCACTCCACCGCCCTCCAGCAGCCCGCAGCCGTCGCCTTACCTGCAGCCTGGACTCAGCACCGGGCCTGGAGTTTCCACGCTGCAGATTCCCACTCCCCTGGGTTTGACTGCGCTGGGTCCTAGTGCTAGTGCCCCTAATACTGGTAACCTCAGTGGCTTGTTCCACTGGGTCTTCCCCATCCCCCTCAAACTATGTGATTCCAGCCCTTCCCCACCCACACTACAGTCCTCATAACCCCCTACACCCTGACCACCCTCCCTCCCCACCAGACATCGCCTCGGCCTCAGTCCACTCACCAGCCTTCCTCCCGACCCAACCCCCATCCCTGCCGTGTGTTCACCATCCCCCCTGACCTCCCCCTCTCCAACACCGAATGGTCGGTGTTCAGCAGAGGTCTTACCTTTGTCCCTCTCCGGCCCCACCTCAATGAGTTCCGCGCCCCACCACGACTTGGAGCTCTTCTACCGTCGCCTCCGCCTCACAGCGTTCTTCCATGGGAAGGATTCCTCGCCCCCTACTGATGATCCCTTTTCCCATCTCCAACGAACCCCCCTCCTCGTGGACCCGCCCCCCCCCCCTCGTGGCCTTCTGGCTTTAAACCTTTTTATCCAAAACTGCCGACGGGACATCAATCGCCTCAACTTCTCCACTCCCCTGTCTCACTCCAATCTCTCCACCCCTGAACGTAGAGCCATCGACTCACTCCGCAACAACCCAGACTGGGTTATCAAACCCGCCGACAAGGGAGGTGACGTGGTACTCTGGCGCGTCGATCTCTACAAAGCTGAGGCCATGCGCCAACTCTCAGACACCTCCTCCTACTTAACACTGGACCATGACCCCACAGACGAGCACCAGGCTAGCACCATCACTGACCTCATCAACTCTGGCTCCCTGCCCTCCAAGCCTCCAACCTCATCGTTCCCCAGCCCTGCACGGCCGATTTTACCTTCTCCCCAAAATCCACAAACCTGACTGTCCTGGTAGACCCATTGTCTCTGCCTGTTCGTGCCTACCGAACTTATTTCCACAGACCTTGACTCCACCCTATTCCCCCGGTTAAATCCCTCCCTTCCTATGTTCACGCCACCTCAGACACTCTCCGTCATCTCCGGGCATTCCATTCTCTCGGCCCCCATCCCCTCATCTTCACCATGGACGTTCAGTCACTCTACACCTCCATCCCCCACGAGGATTATCTCAAAGCCCTCCGGTTCTTCCTTGACTGGAGAATCAACCCATACCCGTCCACTGATACTCTCGTCCGCCTAGCGGAGTTGGTCCTTACCCTCAATAACTTCTCTTTTGACTACTTCCATTTCCTCTAAAATACAAGGCGTAGCTAAGGGCACGCGCATGGGCCCCAGCTATGCCTGCCTCTTTGTCGGGTATGTTGAACAATCCCTTGTTTGAGGCGTACCAGGGCCCCATCCCTGACCTCTACCTCCGCTACATCGACGAATGCTTTGGTGCTACCTCCTGCACCCACACACAACTGACTGACTTCATCCGCTTCACCACTAAATTCCATCCAGCACTCAAATACACCTGGACCATTTGCGACACTTCCCTACCATTTCTTAACCTCACTATCTCCATCGCAGGTGATAGACTTCTGTCCGTTATCCACTATAAACCCACTGACTCCCATTGGCTATCTAGACTATTCTTCTTCCCACCCTGCTTCCTGTAAGGGACTCCATCCCCTACTTCCCAATTCCTCCGCATGCGCCGCATCTGCTCTCAGGATGAGGTGTTCCACACCAGGGCATCGGAAATGTCCTCATTCTTCAGGGAACGGGGGTTCCCCTCCCCTACAGATGAGGCTCTCACCCGGGCTCTTCCGTACACCGTAACACTGCTCACTCTCCCCACCCCCCCACTTGTAACAATGGCAGAGTCCCCCTAGTCCTCACTTTCACCCCAATAACCGTCACATACAACAAATAGTCCTCCGTCATTTTCGCCACCTCCAATGTGACCCCCACCACTCACCACATCTTCCCATCTCCCCCCCTGTCTGCTTTCCGCAAAGACCGTTCCCTCCATAGCTCCCTGGTCAATTCTTCCCTTCACTCCCACGCTACCACCTCCCCGGGCACTTTCCCTTGCAACCGGAAGAGATGCTACACTTATCGCTTTACCTCGCCCCTCGTCTCCATTCAAGGACCCAAGCGTCGTTCCAGGTGCGACAGAGGTTCAATTGCATCTCCTCCACCCTCATCTATTGCATCCGCTGCTCTAGATGTCAGCTGATTTACATCGGTAAGACCAAGCGTAGGCTTGGCTATCGTTTCGCCGAACATCTCCGCTCGGTCCGCATTAACCAACCTGATCTCCCGGTGACTCACCACTTCAACTCCCCCTCCCATTCCGAATCCGACCTCTCTGTCCTGGGCCTCCTCCATGGCCAGAGTGAGCACCACCGGAAATTGGAGGAGAAGCACCTCATATTCCGCTTGGGCAGTCTGTACCCTAGCGGCATAAACATTGAATTCTCCAATTTCCGGTAGCCCTTGCTGTCTCCTCCCTTTCTCAGCTCTCCCTCAGCCCTCGGGCTCCTCATCTTCCTTTTTCCTTTCTTCTCCCCGCACCCCCCCACCCCCACCGTACATCAGTCTGAAGAAGGGTTTCGGCCTGAAACGTTGCCTATTTCCTTCGCTCTATAGATGCTGCTGCACCCGCTGAGTTTCTCCAGCACTTTTGACTACCTTCTTTTTTAACCGTTGGGCTGTGGGCGGAGCTGGGTCTGCGGGAGTCAGGCGCGATGGTGAGCGACGACAGGGCCACTTTCCCATCGCTTCCACCTGTGAGGTTAGGAGCGGTTAAAGGCGGGGTTGAACGGTTAGGGGGGGGGGCGGAGTGGTCGGGCGGGTAAGAGGGGGGGGGGAGAGTAGGAGGAGGGGGGGGGAGAGTAGGAGGAGGGGGAGAGGAGGAGCGGGCAGCGGGGCGCGCGTCAACAAAAAGAACCAGCGCCTCAATCCAGACTGGGGGGGTGGGTTAACGTAACTTTAATGCAGAGGGAGGGGGGAGGGGGGGGGGGGGTGGGCTGGGCCACAGAGCTTTAATAGTTACATGTTTAATACTTGGGTTTTGGGGCGGGTTGTGGGCGGAGTGGGGCGCAACGGCCGCCATGTTGATCACGTGATCACGTGCTTTAACATAGAGGCGGGGGGGGGGGGGAGAGGGGCGAGGCTGGGGCTGGGGCTCAAGCAAAGACATTGTGACGTCATCAGCAGTATGCTTAAAAAATTGTGATGTTATTTGCTAAAAAGGTTGGGAAATAATTAACCAAATTTTCAAATTTTCAAATGCCTGGATTCAGGAGGAATAACTCTACCGGAATATGTAAAATTTCCTCCATTACCGCGTCGGGTTTAGGAGGAGATACCAAAACAGCTAAAAGCAATATTCGCGAAATAGAATGTGGACGCACGGACATCTGAACAAAGAGAGTTTTAAATGTATGGAGATAAGATAAGATATATCTTAGTCTATTGTAGTTCTGTGCTTATGAGGTCGTGGTGTTTAATAGCCTGATGGCTGTAGGGAAGTAGCTGTTCCTGAACTTGGACGTTACAGTTTTCAGGCTCCTGTACCTTCTTCCCGATGGCAATGGTGAAATGAGTGTGTGGCCACGATGGTTTGAGTCTCTGATGATGGTGGCTGCCTTTTTGAGGCACCGACTATGATAAATCCCTTCGATGGTTGGGAGGTCAGAGCCAGTGATGCACTGGGCAGTGGTCACACCTTTTTGCAGTCTTTTCCACTCCTGGATTTTAAATTTGCTGAATCAGGCCACGATGGAGCTAGTCAGTATGCTCTCTACCGTGCACCTGAACAAGTTCAAGAGAATCCCCTTTGACATACCAAATCTACGATATCTTAGGAAGTAGAGGTGCTGATGTGCTTACTTTATAATTGCATCAGTGTACTGGGTCCAGTAAATAATAATAATAATAACTTTATTTATAGAGCACTTTAAAAACAACCACCGTTGCAACAAAGTGCTGTACATGACCAATCACAAACATAAAACAAAACAACAAAAACATTAAAAGACAGTAAAAACAATAAAAAACACTAAAACAGGAGCAAAGTCTCATGCAGGGTCAAAAGCCAAGGAATAGAAAAGGGTTTTAAGGCTAGTTTTAAAAATGGACACTGAAGTGGCCTGTCTAATGTTCAAAGGTAGAGAGTTCCATAATGTCGGAGCAACAACCGAGAAGGCTCTATCCCCTCTGAGCTTCCGCTTAGACCTCGGTACGTCCAGGAGCAGCTGATCAGTTGACCTGAGGCACCGAGCAGGAGCGTCGGAAATATGCACGCCCAGGAATTTGACGTTTTTGTCCTTCGCTACCATCGTCCTTTTGATATAAACAGGATTGTGGGTTCTCATTCTTCCTCTTCCAGTCCACAATCAGTTCTTTGGTTTTACTGATGTTGAGAGCCAGGTTGTTGTGTTGGCACCATTTGGTCAATCGCTCGATCTCACTTCTATACTCTGACTCACCACCATCTGTAATTCGTCCCAGAACGTGGTGTCGTCGGCAAACTTGATGATAGAGTGCGCATTATGTCCGGCTACACAGTCATGAGTATAGAGTGAATAGAGCCAGGGGGCTGATTATGCAGCCTTGAGGTGGTCCCGTACTGATTATTATTGAGGACAAAGTGTTTCTGCCAATTCGAACAGACTGTGGTCTGTGGATGAGGAAGTCGAGGATCCAATTGGAGAGGGAAGCACAGAGTCCCAGTTCCATGAAATAGGTAACTAGCTTTTTTTTAAATGAAAAATAGTTATTCAAATATTAAAATGGTATTTATAATACAATAAAACAAAACAGGATCTACCACAATAATACAAGTCAAACACATATACTAAGTAAACCACTAAACAACTATATTGCAATCCTTGTCCAGGATTCTTTCAACCCCCCTTGGTGCCCAACGGTCCCGGAAATACCCCAGGGTGCCCATGGGCGGGCGCGTAGTCCCTTCCTGGTACCACCCAGGTGCGGATGTAACCCCGGAAAAGGGGCAGGGAGCCGGCTCCGGCAGAGCCGTCTTCCGCCTGGCGCTGTGACTGCGGATGGCCAAAGATGAGGATGGTGGGTGTGAAGTGCACGCAGAAGGCAAGGAGCAGCCTCTTTAGATATTGAAACAGTGGCTGCAGCCTCACACACTCCATATACACGTGGTACACAGATTCTTCCAGCCCGCAAAAGTCGCAGGCGGCTGGCCAGTCTGTGAACCACGAGAGAAACGGGTTGCAAGGAACTCCACGGTGCGGCACCCTCCACCGCAGGACCCAATGTAGAGGGGGAGAATCCCTGCGTAGAGGGACCCCACCGGGGCCCCCCTCGCGACCGGAGGGCAACACCGACCGCCACTTAGTGTCCGAACGTTGGACCAGGGCGAGGAAATGCAGGGTGTGGAGGAGGAGCCCGTACAGGACACGCGTCCCTCCGTCTCGGAGGGAGTTGAATGGTGTCGAGGAAAGGCGGCTCAAGTTGTGTGGGACCAGCTCCCGGGAAGGATTACAAGTTCAGGACGATAAATGATTGCAGACTTTATTTTGTGAAATTTCAGCAATTTTAAATGATCGAACCGTTACCAAGAGTTCGCATGATCCGAATGTCCAGAAAGTACTTGCACCAATTCATATTCTTCTGTTGAAGACAAATCCAATGCTACAACCTGGACTCTTTGTGAAGAAGATTTGTATATTAGGCGCAGGTGGTGACGTACAATATATGGCAGATCTGTTTTTGGAAAAGGTGGATACAATAATATTTGTCTCTATTCCACGAACGACAACTATGGACGAAAGTAAGACAAATGTTTATTCCAGGTGATTAGATTAGATTAGATTAGAGTCAACTTTATTGTCATTGCACATTTAGAGTACAACGAAATGGTTTAACCTTGCAGTCATAACATAGAATAAAATAACAAAACACACACTCAACACAGTTTTAACATCCACCACAGTGAGTTCACCAGGCACCTCCTCACTGTGATGGAAGGCAAAATTCACAAAGTCCTTGTCTATTCCCTCCTTGCTCTCCCTCTGCGCTGAGGCGATCCAGGCCTCCGATGTTGTGACCCCGCCGGGTGACGGTAAGCAAGTCCTGCGGCTGAATCCGAGCTCCGCCAACGGGCCGGTTCAAATTCCGCGGCCCGGGGGGGTCGAAGCTGCCGAAGCTGCCGCGCTCCAGACCAGCAGACGAAGCTGTTGTTGCGGGAGTCCCGGAAAAACAGGTCACCAACCTGTGACTTGCGAGCTCCCGGTGCTATCGTCCACTGGGCCCGCGCCCGAGCTTCCGAGGCTCCGAAGTCGGGTCGCCGCCGCCGCAACGCCGCCACAGCCCCGAAGTCGGGCCGCCGCCGCCGCAACGCCGCCACAGCCCCGAAGTCGGGCCGCCGGAACGCCGCCACAGCCCCGAAGTCGGCCAGCTTCGCAATGGTAAGTAAGTCCTGGCTCTGCCTCCGGAGCCTCGAGGTCGGTCCCCGTTGGAGGCCGCCATTAGGCCTCAGCGCAGACGGAGACGGAGACCGGGGATAGGACAAGAAAGGTCGCCTCCCCCCGAAGGAAGAGAACAAAACAAGCTTCTCCCCCCCCCCCGCCCACACATACACAACCCAACAAACCGAAATAAACTGAAACGGGACAAAAAGAAAACAAAAAAAAGAAAAGACAAAACGGATATCATTGTGGTGGTTGATTCTACTGCACCATGAGGATCCTGGTTGATGGGAAGGATACTGGAAGTCATGCTGGACGTAAAAGGTTTGGTGCCTACAGTACAACTTCACACGAAGTACAACATCTTGGTATGACCGATAACCAAGATATGTCTGATTCTGGAAGACGAAGGTGAAGATAAAAGGATCGCTAAAGAGTCTGAATGTTAAAATGTAATGCATGTTACTTTTGTTTTTGATATATGTTGAGCTTTGAAAGCAGCTTTAAAAAAATGTTTGTTGGTAATTGCTTCGTTATATACGCAGAACAATTAGGGGCCGGTATGTAGGAGCCATTAAGCTCACGTCAGTATATTATAGCCATGTCTATCGTTTTAAATATTTTATTTCGTATCTGTATGTATGCTTGTAGGTGGGATTTAATACGTGGAGGGATGTGTCTATATCTGAAGAGGCGAGCGCAGGCTAGTTAATTTAGTTACAGTCGTGGGATTGTTTGAATAACAGTTTTCACCATGAGCTGAGTCATGAACTGAGCCGAGAGCTATGAGTCATGGACATGATTACGGGCATAGAGCAAGTTATGATTTGATTGGAACAGCTATTAAGATGGGAAAGTGATGGACTATATCATTGTTTTGTAATACTTCAATAAAAATCAATTAATCAAGATTCAACGACAGGAAGACTTATTCTTACTATCTCCGGAGCTCATTGAGTGCGTGAACTATATCTCCACTTCATCCTACGAGAAGTTATGGCTATCAAGGTTGGATCTTGAGAACGTTACTGAAACTGCCAATAAAGGTACATAGAAGATTTACGAGAATGTTGTCAGGACTAGATGGTCTGAGCTATAGGGGGAGGTTGCGTAGGCTTGAACTCTATTCCTTGGAGCGCAGGAGGAGGAGAGGTGGTCTTATAGAGGTGTGTAAAATCATGAGAAGAATAGATCGGGTAGATGCAGAGTCTCTTGCCCAAAGTAGGGGAATATAGAACAAATAAACATCGGTTTATGGCGAAGGGGAAAAAATGTAACATTAATCTGAGGGGTAATATTCTCATACAAATGGTGATGGGTGTATGGAACAAGATGCCAGAGAAGTTAGTTGAGGCTGGGACTATCCGAACGTTTAAGAAGCAGTTAGAAATATAAATGGGCAGGACAGGTTTGGGGGGATATGGACCAAACACAGACAGATGGGACTCGTGTGGCTGGGACATGTTGGCCTGTGTGGGTAAGTTGGGCCGAAGGCCCTGTTTCCACACTGCATCACTCTATGACTCTTTGGAGGAACAGCACCTCATATTTCGCTTGGGCAGCTTACAACCCATAGGTATGAATATTGATTTATCTATATAAAAGTAACCACTGCAACTCTCTCTCTCTCTCTGCGTCGTCCCCCACGCCCAAGTCGTTGTTGACTCTCATTGTAAGTATCTCGTCTTCACGTAAGCCAGAGCCTGCCTAGTCTAAACTCGCTACTTTTTTTGCCTCTCTTTCATTCATTTGTTTTTTATCTCTCTATGCTATTGTGGAATGTATTCGTATGGCACATAATCCCATAGGTTGCGCTATCGACGTTGCGCTATTGTTCATGACACAACTGATTGATGTCACCCCACCCCGCTCAGTAATGTTCATTTACTTCCGGATCTTCTGCGTTCGACCGGTGGGTAAACGCAGATTGAACTGCCCACTTCCTGTTGATAAAACAATGGGGAATAACAACACAGACTAGTGGCCCAACTGATGGGAGAAGTTTAGATCCTCCCACACTTTTTATTGGCAAAACTATATATGGACATGAATTAGTACATTGCATATATTCCATCCTTTTTCTCATCGCAACATTTCAGCGGCCAAGCGCACACCCCTGGAACTGTTGTCTCTTTCCCCCAGCACCAGATTATCCGACATGTTCCTCCAATATCGTGACATCTTTGTCCATGCACGGGAAACACTGCGTAGGGAAATATATCAATCTCAGTTTCCGTGCACGTGAGCGGACAGTGAGCAACGGGAAGATTTTCTACCCTCTGGAGATACCAGGCGTTCACATTCTTGTCTACATTAATATGGAACCTGAATTATATTGTACTATTGAACCCTTAATGAGGTGCTGTGCTCCAGGCCCAGTATCGAACGGTTGCGTGGCGCATAATTTTATTGCTGTTGTGAAGCTATTTTGTTCACGTCTTTTGGTAAATTGATAGGAACACATATCTATTCCGTAGATTATATTTTGTCTCAAAGATTTACGCTTTCGTAAGTGTCCTGGTGTCTTCGAGTGAAGCGAGTGGTTTCCAGCTGGTGAGAGTGAATAGTGCCTGTCGGATGTCAGACTAAAATGCCCTACAAATGTGGAAATCCCGCAATTGGAAGCACGATCTCACTGATGCCTTGCTTCAATGTGATAAACATTGAGTTGGTAACTACCATAAAGAGGTGGGTGTGGGAAAGAACTGTTCGCGTGGCAAAGCACAGTTTGCCATTCACCCCTGCGAACCTCGTCTCATACCTTTTGGATCTAGGACTGTACAGCCGTGAGTTAGTGGGGAGATCGATAATACTGATACTCGGTGACAGAGGGTCGTGTTGGGAATTAGAAATAGGACCCGTTCTACCCTTCTGACCTGCACCATTCATTATCATAATTGGTACACTTGCTCATCAATCCATATTTATTCCCAAATCCTAAAATTCTCTTAATGCTTGTAACGACTTATTTCTGTCTGTACAATATATTCAAAGGGAATTCAGATTCATCGAGCTACTCTGCACGGAAGCAGGCCCTTTGACCCAACTCTTCGTGCTCACGAAAATGTCCCAACTATGCTTGTGCCGCTAACCCGCGTTTAGCTGATACCCCCTGCACATCTACTGCCCTTTTAGTCATAGAGTTTTACAGCGTGGAAACAGGCCCTTCAGCCCAACTTGCCCACACCGCACTACTCTCGTCGGCACTAGCCCCACCTATCTAAGTTTGGCCCATTTACCTCTAAACCTGTCCTACCCATACAGAATACACTCGTGATTTTCTACACCTCCATAAGATCACCCCTCATCCTCCTGTGCTCCATGGAATAGAGTCCTAGATTGCTCAATCGCTCCTCATATCTCAGGCCCACGAGACCCGATATCATCCTGAAAAATCATTTATGCACCGATTCTTGATTGACAACACAATTCCTATAACGTGGTGCCCTAAACCAAACACAATACTCTACATGCGGACTCAACAACGTTTTGTACAACTGCCACATGACCTCCCAACTTCTATACTCAATGTTCTGACTGTTGAAAGCCAATGAGGCAAAAAGCCTTCATGACCATCCTATCTATCTGTGATGCTATTACCAATGAACTATGTTCCTGTCAACGAACTATGTACTATGTTCTCTCAATATATATGTTTTAAATGATGTTGTTGTACCCGTATCATCTACTTCCTCTGATACTCCTTCCAAAAGCTCTCTGCCTCTGTGTGAAAAAGATGCCCCCTCATGATCCTGCGTGTAAGAAGGAACTGCATATGCTGGAAAATCGAAGGTAGACAAAAATGCTGGAGAAACTCAGCGGGTGAGGCAGCATCTATGGAGCGAAGGAAATAGGCGACGTTTCGGGTCGAGACCCTTCTTCAGACTGATGTGGGGGTGGGGGCGGACAGAAGAAAGGAGGAGGCGGAGATAGTGGGCTGTGAGAGAGCTGGGAAGGGGAGTGCAAAGAAGGAGAAAGCAGGGAGAAGTCAATGTTCACGCCGAGGGGCTCAGCACTTCAAGTCCCTCTCCCAAACGTAGCCTCGGCGGAACTCTTCCGCTCGGACGCCGAGGTTTACGGAATGTCTCGATTGCCTTCTCATTCTCCTTATTCACCATTCTCCTTATCCACTCTCCTTCTCATTCCCTTATTCACCGTTCTGTCCTGTTCCTCCCATTTGTCACATGCAAATTGGAGGGACAGCTTACAACCCAGTGGTATGAACGTTGAATTTTCTAATTGTAAGGTCGGTTGTGGGCGCTGCAAGTCGGCTGTCCTACCAGCAGCGTGTTCGGTATTTCGCCTCATTCTGTTTTTTTCTCGGTGTATCCATGTGTTTGTTGTGGTGTCTCTCGGTGTGTCTTATGTGGGAGGTGGTGGGGGGAAAGGGCGGGAAAGCGTTTGTCAGTCACTTCCTGGACGGAAAGGCGACGTTTCCCCCCGCGGCCTAACAGTTTGGATTGAGCGGCCTTTCCCGGAATCGGGCCCAGAGCTTCAGCAACGGGCGCAGCGTGGAGTTTTCCATCGCGGAGCGGGTCGAACCCTTGCCGGGGGTCGCTGGAAAGGAGTGCTCCGATCGCTGGCCTGGTGACTTTGACATCGTGGGGCTGTGGTCTGTGGAGCTTCTAGCCGCGGGCGCGGCGTGGACTTACCATCCGAAGCCTGGGATCCCTTGCAGGGGATCGCCGGAGAAGATCACCGACCGCCGGCCTGCGGTCTATAAAATCCTGAAGCCGCAGTCTCCGGTAGGAAATTGGCCGATTCGGGCACTCCAAGCCGCGGATTGTGTTCGACTGTCCCGACGTCGGAGTTTCGATCTTCCCGACTAGAGGGCCTGTACATCCGGCATTCCGTAGTGGCGACTGCGGTGGGTTCATGACCCCGACCACTGATGGACGGGGGAGGAGGACTGACTGAACTTTGTTGCCTTCCTCCACAGTGAAGAATGCTGTGGTGTATGTTTATGTTGAATTCTATTATGTATTGTGTGTTCTATTTTCAATTGCATTGCTGCTGGCAAATTCATTTCACTGCACCTTAGTTGGTGCATGTGACAAATACATTTGAACTTTGAATTAGCTTTTACCTACACTCTCCTCCCCTCCCCTCCCTCTCCCATTTCCCCTTCCCCCCCCCCTAATCGTTTAACCGGTTTCTGAGCTCGCAACACGTATCCCTCATGAGGTCACACCTTCTCTAGCTAACAACGAGCCCAGCATGGCACCGCCATGCATAAGGTCATCAGCCGTTGGCTCTGATTTGTCCAGGAAGTTTCTCTCCCCCAGCTCTTCACTCCTGTATCCGCCTACGTTCAAACTGAAGAAGGGTCTTGACCCGAAACGTCACCTATCCTTTGTTTGCTCCGGAAATGCTACCTGACTCGCTAAGTTGCTCCAGCACCTTGTGCCTATCAAATATATACATACCTCTGCGTGGTAAATATTCACCAGCGCTCTCTTCGGCAATGGTAGACCCAACAAACGTCATAACTCCAAGTATGAAAAACATAACTTTCGCAATTTCCCTTTGCTTTCCTCGGGCAGAATGATTTCCTTTTGTGCAGATGCGTTATATTCACTTGAAGAACCTCCCACTGTTAATAATCACCAGTGTTGGCCTCGTCCGCGTCTTGGACTATTTAACTAAATGTTCTACAATGAAATCTCAAATCGCCTTGCAACATTGATTCTGATTAATGCAGAGAGGCACCAATATGACTGATGATTAAACTAGTCAAGGCTGAAAGGAACACTGTGTTACGATTGAAGTATAGATTGATCAAACAGGAAAGAATCCCAGTCCCTGAATATAGACTGGCTCCTTATAGAAAGTATCAATTGAAATTTGAGTCCGGAAAAATCAATAGATATTAAACGTGGAGTTGTGCAGAGAGATCTGATACGGTTTGGATTCCAGGTTGGATCTTTGGGTCCATCAAGGTCGCTTTGGGTCGTTGCATTTTAATGGATTTTATGGCGAGTCAGTGCATGATTTCCGTATTTGTATACCGTACAACGCCGAAGCCCATGGAAATAGCTGAAAATGTTGATGATACCAGCACGAAGATAGAGGTGATCTGACGGAATCTGGTCCATCGGGTATACCCACTTTAATCCCGCTAAAGCTACGGTTCCTTCCTCCTCTCCAATAACAATGTGAATGGGATTCGTCTTGTCTGTTCACGAATGATCCCTATAATACGTTCATCCACTTAGCCATGGAATTATAGTCGCGGAGCTGCAAAACAAGGACACGGTCCTTTCGGTCCTTCATTGGAGACTGAGGAAACCCTTAGGAGACTAGGGAAATCATTAAGAGACTGAGAAACGTCGGCATATCTACAATGATTCTTACAAACATATGTAGATATGTACTTGAGAAAGCATACTCTGGTGTTCCATAAGAGCCTGGTTTGGAAATACCTTTTCCCAACACGATAATAGATTGCAGGGCGGTGTTTGTGCAGCCCAGCCTATCGCACAGACTAGATTCCCGACCATTGACCACATAAAATGTACGCTGCCACGCAAAGATTACAAAATAATCGAAGACTTATCCCACACAGGTAACCACTTCTACCAGCTCCCATTGGGCAAAGAGTATAGAAGCTTCAAAGGGCTTTCCAATAGACTCAGCAAACTCTTCTTCCCCGCTGTCACCAGGCTCATGATCAGTCCTTCCACACGCTAGGGCACTGCCCAATTCACCTCTAACTCAATGTGGGCATTAGCTGTTGTATGTGCAACTAATGAGATTAAAGGTTGAGGACTATATTAATCACTTTGTACATTACTCCTTGCTCTGCCTATTGTACGCGAGCTTGTCCTGATTGTATTCATGTATAATATTATCTGATATTATTGGACCGCATGCAATAAAAATATTTCACGGCACCTCGGTACAATAATAAATCGAAACCTAAACACGTCCAAGATGATCAAGTTGGCATACTGAGATCGTTTAATGTGTCTGAACTTAGCCCATATCTTTCTCATCCCTTCATACCTGTGCAAATAGCTTTTACAATTCGTAAATGGATGGGTTCCTGCACCTTCGCTGGCAGCCCACTCCATATACGGACTACTGGCAGAGTGAAAACGTTGCCACTATGGCCACTGCGAATTCACTACACTTTCACCATAACCATTCGGCCTCTAAGTTTAGTATTCTCCCTTGGGAAAATAGGCTGTGCGAGCTCATTTTATCGACGTCCGCATGACCTTGTGCACCGCAATAAGATTATTCCTCAGCCTTATGTGCTGCAAATAAAATTATCCCAGACTTTCCAATCTCTCCCTTTTACTCATGCCCGGCCTGGGTTACATCTAGTGACCCACAAAAGAAGCTCCATTAATGAAACCGAGATTCCCGCTTCACGTCTGTCCTCCATCGGCTTGAGTGTTAAACTGAGCGACTTATGGCATTTGGCGATCTGCATGACATGGTCACTGCCAGAAATCAGTGGGAATAATTATTGATTGAGGCAGCATCAGCGTTAATGAATCATATTGCCCAAGATGTAGTCAATTCAGATTAACAATCGTAGTAGACAATACATATGGACACGTGGCCAATCCGGGTGTTCGGATACCCAGCGATGCATCTTAAAACATTTACTTAGGTTCAGTTTTCAGCACTGCGTTCACAGGTGCATCCCAGATATCCAGATAGTTCGGGTTTTATAGCCACACACTTACATGCAATTGGCGACAAGGGCAGATATTAATTTACGACGTATATATTCGCGCTGAGATCGCCGCCCTTAATGTAGAGAGTAATTCTGATTATCTCAGACTCCATTGCACTCTGCAGACCCCCTGCATGAGACATAATCTCTCAGTGGCTGCATCACTTTGCTCGTCATTCATTTAATTAGTTTGTTGCAAAGATTAGCAACGCAGTGGTACTGGTTTCCGACGGGAACTTTGGTTCCTTACGACAGTGATCGCAACTTCTACTGAAATGTGGATGGCCGTTGGCTCGCTAGAAGTTCATCCGCCCTTTGACAGGTCTTGTTTTTAGTCCTGCTCTGGGTCCACAGCCTCCTTCTCCCCTGGCAAACCAGATGGGAGAGACGGTTTAGTCGCCGACTATCCGACATGGAGCAGGTAGGCCGGGATTACATGCTACCCTTGGCGGGGGGAACTTCCCCCGATCTGACATACGCCACTTGTAAAGACTTGTCAAACACGTAGTCTTCACTCTTAGTTTATTGCATACATTGTAGTCGTATACACACATATTGCCCTAGCTGTTCGTGGTCCACTACCGGAGCTAGAGAGCGAGCTAGGGGTGGGAAGGTTACAATTATACTGAAGATAATGGGGAGTGGTTAGTAGTGGTGAGGTCATTATGTTAAAGGAACATGCACGGCTCTACATCCTTCCCCTTGAAAAGGGAAACATTACAATGATGACAGCGAGACCACGACTCATACGCTAGACACAAACCCGCGCGTACATCGTCAGGAGAAACTTGAACCATTCAAGCAAACTCCCCGTAACGTTCAGGCGGCTTGATCAGACGCCCGGAGCGGGTACGCAGCCCGCCTTCCCGCCCCCTCCGAAGGAAGAGCAGGAGCAGGAGCAGGAGTGGCGATAGGGGATCCGAGAGGAGAGTGAGCAGGAGAGGGAGGACGAGGAGACCGGGGAGGAGAAACGGGCCCCGCAACGGGCACGCGAGCGGGAGAGGTCTGATGGGGGGGACCAGGAGGAGCAGCGGGAGAACGGGGCACCAAGGGTCGCGAGGGCAGAGTCCTGGGCATGGGAGGAGCGGTAGGCAACGAGGTGGCAACCGGGCGAGCAAAAGGGGCTGCGGGAGGCGGAGCTGGCTCGTTGACCGGCAGCAAATGCTGGCGGGACCGGCGGTAGATGGTGCCCTCGTAGTCAACCAGGTAAGAGCGCGGAGAGTCCGCAAAGTCGATGACAACAGCCAAGCGGCGGTGTCCGGATGGGGACTGCATCCGGACGACCTGGCCCTTGAAGAGGGGCTGAAGGGGACGGCACGATTTGTCGTGGGAGCGCTTCTGGACGACCTGTTTCTGGGTAATGCGCTCCTGGACAGCAGCAGGGCTGCGGACTGCGGGCTGTAGGGATCGCTGGGAGACAGGGATGGGAGGGCGAGTGGTGCGGGACATGAGCCGTTGAGCGGGTGAGCCCATGGCAGGGTCGCGACAAATATTTCGGAGATTCAGTAGAGCCAGATAAAAATCAGAATGCGAAAGTCTACAATGTTCCAGCAGCTCCTTGGCGCTGCGGACGGCGCGCTCAGCAAGGCCGTTGCTCTGCGGGTATTCAGGGCTGCTGGTGATGTGGCGAAAGTTGTAGGCGGCGGCGAAGGCGCAGAACTCAGCACTCGTGAACTGGCCCCCGTTGTCAGACTGCACAGTCACAGGAATGCCAAAGGTCGCAAAGAGGCGTTGAAGCTTTCCAATGACCGCAGCAGAAGTGAGGGAGCGCAGACCCTCAATCTCGAACCAGCTGGAGTAGGAGTCGACAAGGACCAGGAAATGTTTGCCACGCCACTCAAATATGTCCGTAGCGACCGCCATCCACGCCAGGGCGGGGGCAGGCTGTTGCAGGAGTGGCTGGCGTTGCTGGTGTGGAGAGAGGGTATTGCAGGTTGAGCAGGCAGAGACCCTCTCCCGGATGTCCTGTGCCATGCCGGGCCAATAAAACTGGCTCTGGGCCTGGGACAGGGTGGCATCGGCACCGGGATGGCCGCTGTGGGCGGTTTGGAAATAGTGGTCCCGCAGCGCAGCAGGCACCACAACCTTGTGGCCCTTCACCACCACGCCGTCCTGCAGCACAAGTTCATCCCGGACTAGGAAGTAGGGCGCAGCACCAGCCGGCAAGGGTGAGCGACCGTCAGGCCAGCCACGACGGATGACGTCTATAAGCTGTTGCAGGGCAGGATCATTGGCAGTGTGGTGAATCAGGGACTGCATCTGCTGGGAAGGCACGAAGTTGACGTTTAGCACCATCAGGTCGGATGACTCGTACGGGTGGCGGGCAGTAGAAGCCAGCGGTGCGCGGGACAGCGTGTCGGCCACAAACATGTCCTTGCCCTTTCGGTACACGATTTGAAACGTGAAGCGTTGGAGTTGCAGCATCATACGCTGCAAACGGGAAGAAGCCACGTGGATCGGTTTGTTCAAGATAGTGACCAGCGGCTGGTGGTCGGTTTCAATAGTGAAAGTGTTACCCAGAATGTAGTCCTTGAACTTCGAGCAGGCAAACACCACGGCAAGGAGCTCCTTCTCGATCTGAGCGTAGCGTTGCTCGGCAGGGGTCATAGTGCGGGAGGCGTAGGAGACAGGTAGCTGCAGGCGGTCGTGGATTTGCAGGCAGGCGGCACCGAGACCGAAACTTGAGGCATCGCAGGTGAGGACGATGGGGCGCTTTAAGTCGAAGAACTTGAGAGTGGGGGTGCGAACCAGCCGGGATTTCAAGTCATCGAAGGCTGCCTGATGCAGCGGGTACCAAACCCAGGCAGTCTCCTTCTTGGTCAGTTCCCTCAGGGGCGCACTCAGCTCGCTGAGGTCGGGAATGAATTTCCCCAGGTAGTTCACCATGACCAAGAAGCGCTGCAGGCTGGGCACGTTGACCGGAGCTGGCATCCCAGAGACCGCAGCTGTCTTCTGCGGGTCTGGTTTCAGACCCTCAGCCGTAAAAACGTGGCCCACGTAGGTGACCTCCGGGAAGCGGAAGCGGCACTTCTTGGGGTTCAGTTTGAGGTTGATCTCCCGAGCCCGATCCAGGACTTGGCGGAGGTGGAGGTCGTGCTCAGCGACGTCCCTCCCGTACACCAAGATGTCATCGACGATGATAGCACACGGCAGACCTGCAAATAGCTGCTCCATAGTGCGCTGGAAAACCTCGCTGGCAGAATTGATCCCGAAAGGCATGCGGAGGAAACGGAACCTGCCGAAAGGTGTACCAAACGTGGTGAAGAAAGATGAACGTTCATCCAGCGGAATCTGCCAGAAAGAGCTCTTGGCATCGAGGACAGAGAATACGGTGGCTGGGCCAACCTTTGCAGCGACATCCTCCACCGTTCGCATGGGGTAGTGCGGGCGCTTGATGGCAAGGTTTAGGTCCTTGGGGTTTATACAGATCCGAATCTCACTCTTGTCCTTCTTAGCAGCAACGACCATGGTGGAGACCCACCGGGTGGCATCACTCACCTCCTTGATGATGCCCATGGCCACCATCTGGAGCAGAGTCGACTCCACCCTGTCCTTCATAGCAAAGGAGACGCGGTGAGGCGGGCGGACTACCGGATGGACCTCCGGGTCCACCTCGATTTCGTACTTGCAGGGTAGTTTGCCCAATACATCGTCAAAACGGTCGGGGTATTCGCACATGGGATCCATGGGGGTCTGCACCAGGTGGATATCGCGGTGGAAGGAAACCAAACCGAGGTCCTGGCACGCACTGGTGCCCAACAGAGTAACATTCTCAGATTCCAGCAGGAGTAAAGAGAGGGGCCGAGAGGCCTTCAGAACTGTGCAGATAAGGGTGGCCTTGCCGACCAGGAATAGCATGCTCCCCCATATGCATGGAGGCGGGAGTCATCAGCAGTAATGTTCTCACCAGATCTTATCTGCTGAAAGAGTCTTAACGACATAACGTTCGCAAACGCCCCCGCGTCTACTTTGGCAGTGAAGGTCATTCCATTCACAGTAACTCTAACTGTCAGCTGTCAAAGCATGTGCACCCAAGACTGAAAAAACAAGCGATTCATCATGGGAGGAGCTGTTATCAGAATCAGGGAGTTCGACTGCAAGGTATTCGGAGCCATAAACACTATCAGTAGCAGTCAGGTTGTGTAGACTCTTTCTCTGAGCAGAGACAGGCTGGCCCCTTGAACGGCACACTGCGGAGAAGTGATTAAGCTTCTTACAAAAGTTACAAGTCTTACCCAGCGCAGGGCAGACATTAAATTGATGACTGACAAAGTTGCAGTTTGGGCATCGACGAGGGTTGGCCCTCGCGGGCGCGGGAGTGCTACGCTGGCGTGGCGGGCCATCGCGCCGCGGGCGTTCAGCAGCACCGGCATAGTTAATGTCCTGAGCCTCAGGGGGAGATACGGAGTCGACAGCAGCAGCCATGCGAGAGGCATGCAAAGCGTCGTTTAAAGTGAGGTCCGGCTTTCTCAGAAGCTCTGCCCGTAGCTTCACGTCCTGTAGACCGTGAACTAGGACATCTCTGACCATTTGGTCGGGGGTCAACGTCTCCAGGCGGCAACGCCGAGCCAGGTGACGCAATGATGCAATGAAAGTGTCGATGTGCTCCCCGGGTTTCTGGCGCCTGCTGAAAAACTTGAACCGCTCTATAATGCAATTGGTGGGAATGTCACACAGCGCGGCAAATTTATTGGTGAGACATATCGGGTCCTCTGCATGCTCACCATCGGCGTACTCGAAAGATTCAAAACGTTCCATGGCCTCCGGGCCAGCCAGGTTGAGGAGCAGATGTGCTGTAACCGCAGGGGTAACATTAGGATGAGCGATGGCGACATAGTGCTTGAAGTCGCGCCGGAAGACAGTCACCGGTGAACGATGTCGGAGTCAAACACCAGAATGTCAGGCTTACGACACGAGCTGGCCATAATACATAAAGGGTTTGAAAGGAAAATAAAAACTTGGAGAAAAAAAAACAAACCCGATAAACAGGAGACGCAGGGTTCAACTTATTGACACCATGTAAAGACTTGTCAAACACGTAGTCTTCACTCTTAGTTTATTGCATACATTGTAGTCGTATACACACATATTGCCCTAGCTGTTCGTGGTCCATTACCGGAGCTAGAGAGCGAGCTAGGGGTGGGAAGGTTACAATTATACTGAAGATAATGGGGAGTGGTTAGTAGTGGTGAGGTCATTATGTTAAAGGAACATGCACGGCTCTACACCACTCATGCCACGTAATTAACAGTGGAAATTGCAACATACATTAAGAAGGGCAGAGTACACACGTCTTTCCGGGAATACCCCGGGCCGGACGATTAGGAATGTTGTGGCTTAGGATACTTGATCGAGGATGGTCGGATTTATAACCTGGTTGAGGAGATGGACAAAAGCGTGCTCATGTATTGGGAGTAAGTAAAGTGTTTGTTCCTGCTGCGGCAGGGATATAGAAGGTTTAAGATGATGCCCAAAAAAATCAAGAGATGTGTCTAGAGGTGTTCGACAGTCAGAATGTTTTTTTTCCCCAGGGTGGGATTGATAGGTATTAGAGGAAATATATTTGAGATGAAAGAGGAACAACATTAAGGGTGTTTAACGCGGCCCGTATTTTACCTGAGAGTATCTGGTGCTCGGAACGCGCTATTAGGAAAGAATAACAGAGGGTTAGAGATGCCAGATGATTGGCGGGTGGCAAATGTGCCTCTTTTCAAGAAGGGCTGCCGGTGAGCTTAACATCTATAGTTGGTTAGTTACTGGAGAGTATTCTGATGGATACGATATACAGGCATTTGGATGGGCAAGGCCGATTAGAGACAGTCCGCATGGTTTTGTACGTGGGAGGTCGTCTCTCACAAAGCTGATTGATTTTTTTGAAGACGTGAACAAAAAGGTTGATGAGGGCAGAGCTGTAGATGTTGTGTACGAAGACGTTCGGCAAGGTGCCGCATGGCAGGCTGCTCTGGAAGGATAGATCGCATGGGATCCAAGGAGAGATAGCCGAATAGATATCAAATTGGCTCCATGGAAGGAAGCAGAGCGTTATGGTGGAAAGTTGCTTCTCAGAATGGAGGCCTGTGACCAGTGTCGTGCCTCAGGGTTCGGTGCTGGGCATGTTACTGTTTATCATCTACATCAATGATTTGGATTATAACACACAGGGCAAGATTAATTTGTTTGCTGCTGATACAAAAGTTAGTGGTTTTGCAGATGGTGAAGAAAGTTGTGAAAGATTGCAGCAGGATCTGGATCGATTTGTCAGGTGGGCGGAGAAATGGTTGATGGAATTTAATACAGAGAAGTGTGATGTGTTGCATTATGGGACGTCGAACAAGGACAGGACCAACATCGCACATGGTAAGCCTCTGGATAGTGTTGTAGAGCAGAGGTGTCTAGGAGTACAAATACATGGTTCCTTGAAGGTCGAGTCGCAGGTAGATAAGGTGGTCACAAAGGCTTTTGGCACTTTGGCCTTCATCAGTTTGAGTATAACCATAACAGCACGGAAACAGGTCATCTCGGCCCTTCAAGTCCGTGCCGAACATAAAATTTTTTTTTTTTTTTTTTTTTTTAAATTTAAATTTTTTAAAAAAAATTAAAAATAAATACTTCCCCCTAGTCCCATCTACCTGCACTCAGACCATAACCCTCCATACCTTTACCGTCCATATACCCATCCAATCTATTTTTAAAGGATAACATCGAACCTGCCTCCACCACTTCCACTGGAAGCTCATTCAACACAGCTACCACTCTCTGAGTAAAGAAGTTCCCCCTAATGTTCCCCCTAAACTTCTGTCCCTTAATTCTCAAGTCATGTGTCCTTGTTTGAATCTTCCCTACTCTCAATGGGAAAAGCTTATCCACGTCCACTCTGTCTAACCCGCTCATAATTTTAAAGACCTCTATCAAGTCCCCTCTTAACCTTCTGCGCTCCAAAGAATAAAGACCTAACTTGTTCAACCTTTCTCTGTAACTTAGTTGCTGAAACCCAGGCAACATTCTGGTAAATCTCCTCTGTACTCTCTCTATTTTGTTGACATCCTTCCTATAATTAGGCGACCAAAATTGTACTCCATACTCCAGAATTGGCCTCACCAATGCCTTGTACAATTTTAACATTACATCCCAACTTCTATATTCAATGCTCTGATTTATAAAGGCCAGCACACCAAAAGCTTTCTTTACCACCCTATCTACATGAGATTCCACCTTCAGGGAACTATGCACAGTTATTCCTAGATCCCTCTGTTCAACTGCATTCCTCAATTCGCTACCATTTACCGTGTACGTCCTATTTTGATTTGTCCTGCCGAGATGTAGCACCTCACATTTGTCAGCAATAAACTCCATCTGCCATCTTTCAGCCCACTCTTCCAAATGGCCTAAATCTCTCTGTAGACTTTGAAAATCTACTTCATTATCCACAACACCACCTATCTTAGTATCATCTGCATACTTACTAATCCAATTTTCCACACCATCATCCAGATCATTGATGTACATGACAAACAACAGTGGACCCAACACAGACCCCTGAGGCACCCCACTAGTCACCGGCCTCCAACCTGACAAACAGCCATCCACCATTACTCTCTGGCATCTCCCATTCAGCCACTGTTGAATCCATCTTGCTACTCCACCATTAATACCCAACAATTGAATCTTCTTAACCAACCTTCTGCGAGGAACCTTGTCAAAGGCCTTACTGAAGTCCATATAGACAACATCCACTGCTTTACCCTCATCAATTTCCCTAGTAACCTCTTCGAAAAATTCAAGAACATTAGTCAAGCATGACCTTCCAGGCACAAATCGATGTTGACTGTTCCTAATCAGACCCTGCTTATCCAGATGCTTATATATATTATCTTTAAGTATCCTTTCCATTAATTTGCCCACCACTGACGTCAAACTAACAGGTCTATAATTGCTAGGTTTACTCTTCAAACCCTTTTTAAACAACGGAACAACATGCGCAGTACGCCAATCCTCCGGCACTATTCCCGTTTCTAATGACATTTGAAATATTTCTGTCATAGCCCCTGCTATTTCTACACTAACTGTATTGAGTATTGAGTATATAAGTTGGGAGGTCATGTTGCAGTTGTATAAGACGTTGGTGAGACTGCATTTAGAATATTGTGTTCATTTATGGGCACCATGTGATAGGAAATATATTGTCAAGCTTGAAATGGTTCAGAAAATATTTACGAGGATATTGCCAAGACTAGAGGGTGTGAGCAAAGTTGGCTGGGTCTCTATTCTATGGAGCGTAGGAGGATGAGGGGAGTCTTATAGACTCTTATAAAATAACGTGAGGAATAGATCGGGTAGATCTTTTACCCAGAGTAGGGGAATCGAGGACAAGGAAATATGTTCAAGGTCAGGGGAAAAATATTTAATAAGAATCCGAGGGGTAACGTTTTCACACAGAGCGTGGTGGGTGTATGGAACAAGCTGCCAGAGGAGGTTGTTGATGTTCCCATTGTTTAAGGAACACATAGACAGGTGCATGGATAGGACAGATTTGGCAGCTTAGAAACTGCCAGAAATTCTGCCGAAAACAGGTGACCGACTCTGTGAGAGAGAAGCGGGAGAGGGTGGAGAATCGATTATAGACATTTTCATTTTTTACAGATCACAGTAATGAAAGAGGAAAGTCTATCCTTGCGTGGATCCCTGGAGTGCTAGTATGGGTGTTATGGGCTGAAGGAACTGGTTTCCAGAGGGCTAATACGGACATTGTGGACTGTATGGATTCTTGGACTTGCTGTTCAGTGAATCATGGCTGATGGGCTGGCAGTACATTAATTCATGGCTGGTGGGCGGGCACTTCAGTCACTAACAGCTAGTGGGCTGACAATTCACTCGTGGGTGGTGGGCTGGAAGTCCAGTGACTTATGGTTGGTGGGCTGGCAGTTCACTTACTCATGGCTGGTGGGCTGGCAGTCAATTCACTCACGGCTGGTGTGGTGGCAGTTCAATCAGTCACCTCTCCTCCCTTCACCCCCACTCTGCTCCCTGCCACCCCCCCACGCATTCAGTCCATCTCCCCTTCAATCTCCACCATTATGCACTCTTAGTGGCTCTTCGAAAGCGCAGCCATTCGTGCCTATTAGGTTCCTATTTTGATAAATAACGCGCAGGCATGGCAAGTGGAAAAAGGATTTATTAAATTTTAAAATGTGAATGACTTAAAATTTAATAACAATTTAAATATTAAAGATGAGATTTATTAAGTCCAGTTCTTTCTTGTTGTGTCTCTTGTTGTGTTCTGCTGCTCATTGCCTCTTGATGCCTCTTTGCTGTTGATAAAAAATGAGAAAATTGTAATATAGAGAGATTGAGCGGTTACATTTTAATAAAGAAAATCTGAGAATTTATCTAAAAAGTCATCATTCAGTGCAGGTCAGCAAATTCAATCTCACAGCACTTCAAGCAGACTGCAGGCCGGACAGCAAATCCAATCTCGCAGGACTTATAGACAATAGACAATGTGTGCAGGAGTAGGCCATTCGGCCCTTTGAGCCGGCACCGCCATTCAACGTGATCATGGCTGACCATCCCCGATCAGTACCCCGTTCCTGCCTTCTCCCCATATCCCCTGATTCCGCTATTTTTAGGAGCCCTATCCAGCTCTATCTTGAAAGCATCCAGGGAACCTGCCTCCACCGACCTCTGAGGCATAGCATTCCAAAGACTCATCATTCACCATCTGTGAGAAAAGGTGTTTCCTTGTCTCCGTTCTAAATGGCTTACTCCTTATTCTTATACTGTGACCCCTGCTTCTGGACTCCCCCAACATTTGGAACATGTTTTCTGCCTCTTACGTGTCCAAACCCTTAACAATCTTATATGTTTCAATGAGATTTCCCTCTCATCCTTCTAAACTCCACAGTGTACAAGCCCAGCTGCTCCATTCTCTGAGCATATGACAGTCCCATCATCCCGGGAATTAACCTTGTAAACCTACGCTGCAACTCCCTCAACAGCAAGAATGCCCTTCCTCAAATTATGGGACCTAAACTGTACACAATACTCCAGGTGTGGTCTCACTGGGGCTCTGCACAACTGCAGAAGGATCTCTTTGCTTCCTTATTCGATTCCTCTTGTTATAAAGGCCAACATACCATTCGATTTCTTCACTGCCTCCTGTACCTGCATGCTTACTTTCATAGACTGATGAACAAGGACCCCCAGATCCCGCTGTACTTCCCCTTTCCCAACTTGACGTCATTTAGATAGTAATCTGTCTTCGTGTTTTTGCTACGAAAGTGGATAACCTCACATTTATTCGCATTAATCTTCATCTGCCATGTATCTGTGCACTCCCCCAACCGGTCCAAGTCACCCTGCATTCTCATAGCATCCTCCTCACAGTTTACACAGCCACCCAGCTTTGTATCATCTGCAAATTTGCTAATGTTACTTTGAATTCCCTCATCCAAATCATTGATGTATATTGTAAATAGCTGCGGTCCCAGCACCGATCCTTTCTGTACCCCACTCGTCACTGCTTGCCATGCTGAAAGGGGCCCGTTAATCCCTACTATTTGTTTCCTGTCTGTCAACCACTTCTCTATCCATGTCAGCACTCTACCCCCAATAGCATGTGCCCTAATTTTGCCCACTAATCTCCTATGCGGGACCTTATCAAATGGTTTCTGAATGTCATGGTACACTACATCCACTGGCTCTCCCTTGTCCATTTTCCTTGTTACATCTTCAAACAATTCCAAAAGATTAGTCAAGCATGATTTCCCCTTCATAAGTCCATGCTGACTCGGACTGATTCTGTTACTGCTATCCAAATGTTCGGCTATCTCATCTTTTATAATTGACTCCAGCATCTTCCCCACCACCAATGTCAGGCTAACTGGTCTATAATTCCCTGTTCTCACTCTCCCGCCTTTCTTAAAATGTGGGATAACCTCCAATCCACCGGAACTGATCCTGAGTCTAAAGAACATTGGAAAAAGTATCCACGATTACTAGAGCCACTTCCTTACGTACCCCGGGATGCAGACCATCAGGCCCCGGGGATTTATCAGCCTTCAGTCCCATCAGTCTATCCAACACCCTTTCCTGCCTAATGTAGATTCCCTTCAGTTCCTCCGTCACCCCAGATCCTCTGGCCACTACTATATCAGGAAGATTGTTTGTGTGCTCCTTAGTGAAGACAGATCCAAAGTACCTGTTGAACTCATCTGCCATTTCCTGGTTCCCCATAATAAATTCACCCTTTTCTGTCTTCAAGGCTCCAACTTTGGACTTAACTATTTTTTTCCTCTTCACATACCGAAAGAAGCTTTTACTATCATGCTTTATATTCTTGGCTAGCTTACCTTCGTACTACATCTTTTCTCCCCGTATTGTCTTTATGGTTATCTTCTGATGTTCTTTAAACATTACCTAATCCTCTTGCTTCCCGCTCATCTTTGTTACATTCTACTTCTTCGCTTTAATTTGTATACTGTCCCTGACCTCCCTTGTCAGCCATGGTCGCCCCTTTCTCCCCTTGGAATCTTTCTTCCTCCTAGGAATGAACTGATCCTACAGGTTCTGTATTATTCCTAGAAAATTAGAGTGCAAGCCAGGCAGCAAATGCATTCTCACAGCACTTCGAGCAGAGTGCAGACCAGGCAGCAAATCCAATCTCACAACACTTCAAGCAGAGTGCAGGCAAGGCAACAAATCCCATCTCACAGCACTTCAAGCAGACTGCAGGCCAGGCAGTAAATCAAATCTCACAGCATTTCAAGCAGTGTGCAGGCCACGCAGCAAAACCAATCTCACAGCATTTCAAGCACAATGCAGGCCAGGCAGCAAATGCAATCTCACGGCACTTCAAGCAGATTGTTAGCCCGGCAGCTAATCCAATCTCACAGCACTTCAAGCAGAGTGCAGGCCCAGTAGCAAATCCAATTTCACGGCACTGGAAGCAGAGTGCAGGCCAGGCAGCAAATCCAATCTCACGGCTCTTCAAGCAGAGTGCAGGCCAGGCAGCAAATCCAATGTCATGGCACTTCAAGCAGAGTGCAGGCCAGGCAGCATATTCAATGGCACGGTACATCAAGCAGAGTGCAGGCCAGGCAGCAAATCCAATGTCACGGTACATCAAGCAGAGTGCAGGCCAGGCAGCAAATCCAATGTCACGGCAATTTAAGCAGTACACACACACACACACACACACACACACGCACGCACGTGCACACACACACACGCACGCACACACACACACACACACACGCACGCACGCATGCACGCACGCACCCACGCACGCACGCACGCACGCACGCGCACACACACACACACACACACTCATTCACACACGATCAATACTAAAATGCCAAGTAACTTCAGAACGTGGTGAACATACAGTGTTTAAACCGAATGATTCAAACTTTTAAAGCCTCCTGTCGAGGCTGCTGCTGAAGTAAAAACGTGCTTTAAATAACGTCCAACAAACACACTCACCATAGACAGAGCAGTCAGCTCTCTTGAATTATTCAACGACGTCTTCACTCTGTGCCTTCTGCAGTCAGCGCCATCTTGCCATGAACCGGAAATGCCGCACTCAGCGCCATCTTGCCGCTAACCGGAAATGACGTCATCGGCGCCATTTTGCCACTAAGCGGAAATCACGGAATGAGCGCCGATTTTGCAATTAAACACAGTCCTGATCTAATAAAATGTTTATTCACGCTTTATCCATCCGTAAACTGTTGAAACCCCTTTAAAAGCCAAGGCATTTGGGCAAAAACACTTTGCAAGCCAACAAAACACATTTTCTGAAAGCCCTTTAAAAGCCAAGCCAATTGGGCAAAAACACTTTGCAAGCCAACAAAACACATTTTCTGAAATCCATTTAAAGGCCATGCCAGTTGGGCAAACACTTTGCAAGCAACAAACACGTTTCTGAAAACCACATCGAGGGAACTCGCCGTGGAGTCGACGTGTGTTCAGTGTTATTCGCAGCTCAGAGAGCCGAGACTGAGTGAGCCACGACACTTCCGGGTTTTATAGTCCCTCCCCCTGCCGCCAGCGGGGGCAGCAGAGAGAAAGGTGACATTTTTTTAAACATTAAAACTCTCCGATTTTTAATTGATGGGAAAAATCCTCCGGTCCAATCCGGCGGAGGTGACTCTGAGCGAGGTGGCCAAAAATGACGGCCGTAGGTACGCCGTTCTCTCGGAAATCACGAAACTGAAAGTCAAAAGCGGTCAAGATCTTAGTTTTAGTAATATAGATAGAGAAATGGGAGAGGATTCTTCAATTAGTTACTACCTCTTCAATGTGTGCAAGACACGCTCTGATACAATTCAAGGTGGTTCGCAGAGCTCATATGTCAAAAGATAAGTTAGCTCGTTTTTATGGTCATATAATTCTGATGTAATTCTGAAGTGGCTTCACTGACTCATATGTTTTGGTCTTGCCCACTTTTGGAAAAATATTGGAAGACATTTTTGATACTATTTCTGTAGTTTTAGGTATTGATTTACAAACTCATCCTATTACTGAAATTTTTGGGCTACCAATGTTAGATTCCATTCATCTGTCCCATTCAGCCCATCGGTCGATAGCTTTTACTAAATTAATTGCCAGAAGATCTATTTTATTTAAATGGAAAGGCTCTAATCCTCCGGCGACACTCCATTGGTACTCTGAAACGATTTCATGTTTAATTTGAAAACAAATAGGAGTGACATTGTTGAACCCTTGGTTAAATTTGACAGGACTTGGGGAAGTTTTATTCAATATTTTCACACGATATAAATTGTTCCCTCTCCAGCCGTTATAATAATTATCTTACCTTTACACGGTGCAACGGACCTGACGATAAACAGGGATCTAAATTGTTGAAATTCTTTGCAGCCCAGATTTTGGTTATTTTTGTATTTGTTTTGCTTATTTTAGTTTAGGGGGTTTTGTTTTTCTCTTTTTTTAATCTCTTTTTTCTTTTTATCTTTTTGTTTTTATATATACAAGTTCTCTTTTAAACATTTAAATATATTTACATAGAGTCTATACCCAATGTGTATTTTGACACTGGATTCATACTTAGGTTACACTTGTTGTTAATGTAATCCTGATCCCTATGTATCAATATCACTGTTATGTTTATCATTATTTTTGTTGTTTTTGAAAAATTAATAAAAATATTTTGACAGAAAGAAAAGAAATATGTCATATTACAGTTCCACAGGGTGTTGATGAGGCCATATTTGGAGTATTGTGTTCAGTTGTGGTCACTCTTCTGTGGGAAGGATAGTGTTCAGCTAGAACAAAGACATAGAAAATAGGTGCAGGAGGAAACCATTTGGCCCTTCGAGCCAGCACCGCCATTCATTATGATCATGGCTGATCGTCCCCAATCAATAACCCGAGCCTGCCTTCTCCCCATATCCTTTGTTTCCACTAGCCCCCAGAGCCGTATCTAATTCTCTTTTAAATCCATCCAGTGATTTGGCCTTCACTGCCCACTATGGCAGGGAATTCCACAAATTCACAACTCTGTGGGTGCAAAAGTTTTTTCTCACCTCAGTCTTAAATGGCCTCCCCTTTATTCTAAGACTATAGCCCCTGGTTCTGGACTCGCCCAACATTGGGAACATTTTTCCTGCATCTAGCTTGTCCAGTCCTTTTATAATTTTATATGTTCCTGTAAGATTCCCCCTCATCCTTCTAAACTCCAGTGAATACAAGCCTAGTCTTTTCAATCTTTCCTCATATGTCAGTCCCGCCATCCCAGGGATCAATCTCGTGAACCCACGCTGCATTGCCTTAATCACAATGATGTCCTTCCTAAAATTAGGAGGATTGCAGAAAGATTGCAGAAAAAAATTATGAGCTTGTTTTTTGCTTTTGTGTCTATCTTCGGCTTAAACCAGCATCAGCAGTTTGTTCCCCCTTCCCCAGCAGGCTCAAACACTTTCTCCGGCATAATCCGCCAGCTTCTCCGCCCCCTCCACCCGCACAGACCCCTCTTTCCCTTCCCCCCTTCCCCAGCCAACCAACCCCCTTTTTGTTGACATTGTCCCCTCCCCCTATTGCAGACACGGTCCCCTCTACTCCGCAAACCCGGGGAACTCCCTCCCCTCCTTGCGCCCTCTTGGACCCCAACAATCTTCGCCTCCTTGTGGACCCTCCTTCCCCTCGCGCTGGTGCACTGCCCTGCTATACTACCTCAGCCCGGCGAGATGTGCTCTCCTTCCACTGGCCAGGTCCGCAGCCCCCTTTGGGGTTCCAGTATGGTCCCCACTCCTCCGCCGCCGTTTCCACGTCCCTCTCCATGTCCTCTCTTTTCTTGCCCCAACGTGGTCCTGTCACCCTCCCCTTTCCGTGACGAAGTTCTGTCTCTGTCCAGCCCCTTGCCCCGGCACGGCCCTGTCCACCTCCTCGCAGGGCACGGTCCTGTCCCCCCCCACGCCACAGCAAGGCCCTGTCCCCTTACCCGCCCCGGCAAGGTCCTTCCACCCCCTCACCCCGGCACGGCCCTCTCCCCCTCGCCCCGGCACAGTCCGACACCCCCCTCGCCCCAGGACGGTCCAGTCCCTCTTGCTCCGTCACGGTCCTCTAACCGCCCGTCCCGGCACAGTCCTGGAGCCCCTCGCCCCGGCCCGGCAGGGACTGCATTTCAATGCTAATCGTTACAGATACAGAGAGCTTGACGACTGGTTTTGATTTCCCTCTCGATCCTCTCATGTCTCTTCATTGTTCTAGGTCCCCAGACTTCCAAAGGTGAGGAACATGAAGAGTCAATAAAACAGGGGAGCCCACCCAAGACCCTCTTCTGACACAGAAGATAATTGCTCAGGCACCAGCAATTGTGTGTTATGTGGTCTTCAGTCAGCGTCCATGCCCAAGGGAATTCCAGAGCAAATAAGATAAATGTGGAGAAATTCCCGTGTTCCCTGCCCATGTCCTACAACCCGCCTTCCTCTGGAGGCTTGCACATTTCCTCACTCCAAACCTCCGTCATCGCACGCAGCCCTCGCTCTGCATCGCTCCCTCTCACTGCATCCCTCCCTCCCTCACTCCACGTCCTCCTTCACTTCGCGCCGCTCCCTCTCCGCATGCTCCCCCGTCCAGTGCCCTCCTTGGCTCCACGCCCCTCCCACGCTCTTTGATGTTCTCTACATCGCATCTTAGAGGATCAATGATTCTCTACAGTGATGTCTGGCATTCGAACCACCATCCCGTCATGTTTACCCAAACCAACCCTCCCCACCCCACTCTCTCATCTCAGCACCTGCCCCCACCCCGATGGTTCGACTCTCCATCTTCCAGCCGAGTGCTCCCTACAGTGGAGGAGTGTGAGAGAATGATCAGCGAGTCCCAAGTGCTGTTCATTGGGCAGAACGGCCTGGGGTTGACCGAGGAGACGGACGCCTATCCCTTTTAGGTGGGAGTTTAACCCATGTTTACATTCGGGTCAGGAATTCGTAGTTCAGGTCACATTTGCCGTCCCTCCTTCATGAACCATTATCATGCCACACCAATAACCATTCCGTGCCAGTAACCTAGTACAGGTGTCAGAGGTTATGGGGAGAAGCAGGAGAAATGGGGTTCGGAGGGAGAGATAGATTAGCAATGATTGAATGGCAGAGTATACTTTATGGCCGAATGGCCTAATTTTACTCCGATTCCTTGACCACATGATCTGCCTTCAAATACACCACCGACCTCTGACACCTCTTTTGCTTTGCCCAATCCTCCGTTTCCCTCACGTGGGACAGACTATTAACTGAATCTACAAAATGCCTACAATTATATTGATTACACATTCTCCCACTCATTCTGTTGCAAAGATGCCATCACCTGCTCTCAATTTCTCTGCTCCTTTGCATCTGCTGCCAAAATCAGGCTTTCCACTCGATGACATTCAAGATGTCCCCTTTCGTCAGTAAATGTGGTTCCCCCAGGCTGTTGAGGATGGATTCCTGTGTCCCGCACTTCTGCTCATGCTCACCCGCTTCCGAGACTGAGAACGGAGAGAGTTCGACCGGACCTCACATTTTACCCACTAGACGCCACATCCAACACATCCTTCTCCGATAATGCCATCTACTTCAACGTGATTCCACCACTAGCCTCATGCTCCCAACCCCATCCCTTCCCGTAGAGACCACTACCTCGGCAACTCCTTGGTTCGCTCACATCCAAACTGCCACCTCCCCAAACTTTCCTCTGCAAACTCTACATCTCTTCCTTTCAGCCTCCATTCAGGGACACCAGCAGTCCTTCCAGGTTCTTATCTACTTCTGATTTTATCACTGCTCCTGATGTGACTTCTATTACATCGGCGAGGTCAAGCGTCAAAGACGATTGCTTTAGGAAGCACGCACTTGGTTGCAACATAAATGATATTTGCTCAGTGATAAAGATAGCATCAGAGTAAGAGGCATAACCCTTGAAGTTTGCAATCGCTCCTGTAAACCATGTACACAAACTGTGTTATCCACAACAATATAAAACTGTCGGTTAAACTGAAAATGAAACGATAGATTTTCTATCTCGGTGTCCTTGCCATTCTCTCCATTGCTGCAGCCTAGGAGATCCCTGTGGACTCTACTGGCCGCTAAAATACGCCCGGCCGTCAGAGCATAGAGCAGCAAAATTAGTAAAATTGGGATGCACGGAGTTAAAATGCGGTCGGTTACGTCACATGCTCCCCCCCCCCCCCAAGAGACGAATGTTAAGAATTCCAGCGTGACTGCATAACACCACGGGACACCATTGATAAACTTTCCTGGTTTGGAAATATAGTACCAAGGGATCGAAACTAAACAGCCCAGCACACTCACTGTCTCGATAACCACGGCCGCTGTTCTCTTGGAGCAATTTCAGCTTCTCACAACAAATGGCCACAAACGATGAAAGGTGAAGGCAACTGTCAGCCAGACGGAAACATGCGTGGATGTTGTTAGTAAGACGATGATGAGATTGCACACTGGAGTAATGTGCAGGAAAGTTACTCTCACCAACACGCCTTAGTAAAGGATTAGACATAAGGACCAGGAGATCGGCCGCGGGCATTCCCACCGGGTAGCGAGTGGCACATTTGGAGAGACCACACTTCCCTCGGGACAGGATTACAATCGCCAGCTAGTTAACTGTAAAAGAGAGAAGCGGAAACAGAAAATGTACTATATCCATATTCATACAGGAGACAGATCAAAGGCGCGGTTGTAATCCGAATGATTGCTGTTGCTTACTGTTGATGCAACAAACAAATTACGTCAGCGCCTCAGCTTCTGAAACAAAATATGTGTTTGCCTGAACACAAACATCTCTATGCTCAGACCTCTCCCGGGAGTAAGACTGAAAAGTGCAATCACACAGGACAATTCCAAAAGCAATAGATAACCTCAAATCCCATCCAATCAAATGTATGTACAAGTCGAAATCAGGAGGCGGCTCAAACGACAGCGAAGCATCACTCCCTGACGAGCTCAATGGTTCCATGCTCGGTTCGATAGGAAGAACACCGATGTGCCTTCCCGAGCCCCTATTCGCCCTGACGGTGTTACAGTCATAGTCACAGAGGCCGACGTCAGAAGATTCTTCAGGGGGTGAACCCTCGGAAAGCGCTTGGACCTGATGGTATACCCGGTCGGTTGTCAAGACTTGTGCAGACCAACTGGCGGGAGTTTTTGCTGACATTTTCTACCTCTCACTTCTGAGGTCTGAGGTTCCCACCTGCTTTAAGAGGGCATCAATAATACCGGTGCCCAAGAGGAGTAAGGTGACGTGCCTCAATGACTATCGACCAGTGGCACTAACGTCGGTGGTGATGAAGTGCTTTGAGAGGTTGGTTATGGTGCACATCAACTCCTACCTCGACAAGAACCTCGGCCAAATACAGTTCGCATACCGCCACGACAGGTCAACGGTAGATGCAATTACACTTGCTCTCCACTCCGCACTGGACCACTTGGACAATAAAAAACACCTACGCCAGGCTGTTGTTTATAGACGACAACTCGGCGTTTAATATCATCATCCCTTCCAAGCTGGTTACCAGCCCCCCGGTGGGGGTCCCTCTACGCAGGGTTTCTCCCCCTCTACATTGGGGACCTGGGGTGGAGGGTATTGCACCGAGGTGTTCCCTGCAACCTCTTTCTCTCGCGGTTCACAGACTCGCCAGCCGCCTGCCACTTTTGCAGGCTGGAAGAGTCTGTGTACCACGTGAACGTGTAGTGCGTGAGGCTGCAGCCCCTGTTTCAATACCTAAAGGGTCTGCTCCTTGCCTTCTGGCTGCATTTTTCACCCACCATTCTCATCTTTGGACACCCTGTGCGTAGGGGAGAGGGTAGGGCAGGAGATGTTCTGGTTGGGTTGCTCCTGGGCCTGGCCAAGCTGGCCATCCGGGAGTCAAGGCGCAAGGCGGTGGAGGGCTCTACACGAACTGGCTGCCTGCCCCTTTTCCGGGGATACGTCCGTGCCCGGGTGCGGTTAAAAAGGGAATACGCCCTGTCCACGGCCACCCTGGGGGGTTTCCGGGACCGCTGGGCACCGCGGGGGGTTCAATGCATCCTCGACAAGGAGTGTAATATAGTTATATAACAGTTTATTGTTTGTCGTGTATTTATGGTGGTGGGTTCTGTTTTGGTTTTCACTGTGCTGTATATATTATTTTAATATTTGAATAAATATTTTTGATTAAAAAAAAAAGAGAAAAAAGCTGGTTACCAGCCCCCTGGTGGGGTCCCTCTACGCAGGGATTCCCCCCCTCTACATTGGGGACCTGGGGTGGAGGGTATTGCATCGAGGTGTTCCCTGCAACCTCTTTCTCTCGAAGTTCACAGACTCGCCAGCCGCCTGCCACTTTTGCGGGCTGGAAGAGTCTATGTACCACGTGTACATGGAGTGCGTGAGGCTGCAGCCACTGTTTGAATACTTAAAGGGGCTGCTCCTTGCCTTCTGGCTGCATTTCTCACCCACCATCCTCATCTTTGGACACCCTGTGCGTAGGGGAGAGGGTAGGGCTGAAGTTGTCCTGGTTGGGTTGCTCCTGGGCCTGGCCAAGATGGCCATCCGCGAGTCAAGGCGCCAGGCGGTGAAGGACTCTACCCGAGCCGGCTGCCTGCCCCTTTTCCGGGGATACGTCCGTGCCCGGGTGCGGTTAGAAAGGGAATACGCCCTGTCCACGGGCACTCTGAGGGAGTTCCACGACCGGTGGGCTCCGCAGGGTGTTGAATGTATCCTCAATAAGCATTGTATCATAATTGTATAATAGTTGTTTATGGATATATGTTTGTATTGTTTTATGGTGGTGGGTTCTGGCTTGTTTTATTGTAGTGTAAATATTATTTTTTAATAATTGAATACATCTTTTGATTTAAAAAAAAGCTCGTTACCAAGCTCACGGAACTGGGCCTCTGCACATCCCTCTGCAATTTGACTACAGTCTGTTCGAATTAGCGGAACCTCACTAACAATTAGTACGGGAGCACCACAAGGCAGCATGCTCAGCCCCCCTGCTTTACTCACTCTATACCAACGATACTAGAGGAGCAAGACAGACCACTCCTACGAAATCCAATGGACTGACGTGTGGTACGCAACGGAACGCAACTTAACGTCCGCCATTTTAGGAATAAGACCCCGATCTCCGTTATGCCTCTCGCAGTTTAATCCACGTCAGTCCATTGGATTTTGCAGTTCATCTTGGTCTATCTTAGCCTTCTGTGGCAGACCATTATGATCTTTGTTTATAATAAATAAGGTGCTTCTTTAAAAAAATAAAATAAAAAGGGAAACTGCGTTTAAAATGAACGACAATGCGAAATGAAAGGTCTCTGGACCATATGCATTATATGATCTTTGGTTTAATCAGTTGTAGGTGAACGGTATGTGTGTGTTTCTGTGTGTGAGTGGCAAGATAGAGATAACAGATTTCAATGTTCCTCATGGATCAGAATTGATCTTGATTTAAAGCAACTTATGATGTACATGAGTCATTCTCATGATGTACATAAGCCATAAAGGCAATTATATTTGCCTTTATTTTTTTGCCTATAAGATACAAGGAACATAAGCCATGAATAAGTCATTTATATATTATAAACACGTATATATATATAATATATATATGTGCTACACACACGTACATAAATGTGATATTGATGTATATAATTATAAAACATATATTTCTCTAGTTTCTTCTATATATATATACACACATATATTCATTATATATATATAATGTAGATTGGTTATTGCATGTGAACCAATCATATTAGAATAGCATCACTAACCCCACCCTACTGTATGATTCATACTAACACCCACTTCCTACACTGGTCAGTCTTGGAAGCGGTAACAATGAACAAACAACTAACGACCTGCTGTACTGATATAATGTCGTTACTGATTAAAGATGATCTTGAACTCCAGATTGTGCAACTTGCTTACTTACATGGTGTCAGATAGCTTGGAGTAACCCACCGCGTCCGTTTACCGGTTTTTATTTCTGTTTATCCGTTTTTTCCTTGCTTCGCTGTGGCTCAATCATGCAGTAAGCCTGCACAGCTTATCTTTGATTCCGACATCGGCGAGAGATGGAGGCTCTTCGAGATTGATTACGGACACTACATCAATATCGTCCACCGAAATGAACCAGACGCTGTCAAGGCTTCCCTCTTACTTAACCTGGCGGGACCCGATGCCATGATGAGAGCTCGGACTTTTGAATACGCACCAGCTGTCCAGGACGACAACGATCAGGTAGTTGTGCCTGCCGAGTCTATGCATGACCCTAATGTTTTACTGCGTAAATTCCGTGAACTATGCGACCTACCGTCGAACCGCAATTTAGAAATAGCCACATTATTTGTGAGACACCAGCTCCCTGATGAGCCGGTAGAGAGATTTATTTGTGATTTAAGATACATGGCCCAGAGGTGCCGATTCCAGACCATGACGAATGAACTGATAAGGGACAAACTAGTTTCTGGTATGGCTGATCAGAAGCGGAGGACTGAGTTACTGCGGAATCCTGATTTAACCCTTGAGCAAGCAACACATGCCTGTCGTATGTCTGAGTTTGTTGCTCCATTAAGCGAACAGCTTGACTCTGAGAAGAAGACCATAAACCAGACGGGCACGTCAGATCAACCGGAAATTCAACCCTAACAAGTGCAAGTTCAGGGATCTAGAGGTCACCTATTTCGGACATGTTTTCACTCCTGATGGTCTCAAACCAGATCCGAAAAAACTGCTGCCATCACAGAGATGCCAGCCCCACCGACGTGCTTAGCCTGCAGCGATTCCACGGTATGGTGAACTATCTGGGAAAGTTCATACCGAACCTCAGTGAACTGAGGTCGCCTCTGAGACAACTAACTCGGAAGGATACTGCCTGGTCCTGGTTCCAGCAACACCAAAAAGCATTTGATGCTTTGAAATCAAGACTGACCAGTGTAGGAAGTGGGTGTTAGTATGAATCATACAGTAGGGTGGGGTTAGTGATGCTATTTCTGCTATGATTGGTTCACATACAATAACCAATCGACATCCTTCCCCGTAAAGAGGGAATATAGTTAATCACACATGCAGCTAGTATTCTAACATACTCGCCATATCTGTCAGGTGGTCTACTAATACGGCCCAAACGCGTACGGACCAAGCCCCCCAAAAGTGGGATACGAACCCACGCCTCCACGCCTGAAATCAAGGCTGACCAGCCTCCCGCACCATGACGGACACGGAACAGCGCTACGCGCAAATCGAAAAAGAGCTGCTGGCTGTGGTCTTCGCTTCCTGTAAATTCAAGGACTTTGTCTTTGGAAATATTTTCACGGTCGAGACATACCACCAACCTCTGGTGGCCATCCTCAATAAACCTATCCACGCAGCATCTGCACCTCTGCAGCGTATGATGATGCAACTCCAGCGATTTGACTTAAAACTTGTTGATGAAAAGGGTAAGGACATGCTCGTGGCTGACACCCTCTCTCGAGCACCACGGGCATCCAACGAACGACACCCCTACGAACGCAACGAGTTAACGGTTCTCAGCATTGACTTTGTTCCCACGAAACAATTGCGCCGTCTAGCCGAACACAAAGCCGCCGACGCCACCCTCCAGCTACTCTCATCCATAATCAAGAGAGGCTGGCCAGACAGGCAATCCAGCACACCACCAGAGGTGCAGCCGTTCTGCTTAGTCCGTGATGAACTGGTAATACAGGACGGTGTCATTGTTAAGGGCCACAAAGTCGTGATCCCTTCATCACTACGTGACGAATACTACAAAGAGGCACACAGCGGCCACCCAGGCACCGATGCCACGCTGGCCCACGCACAGAATATGTTTTACTGGCCTGGCATGGCCAAGTACATATGGGACAGGACAGCCTCCTTCCCCATCTGCAACAGCCTGGCGCCGCACAGAGACAGCCCCTGCTACAGCAACCTCCACCAGCACTGCCCTGGACGTCGCTGGCGGCAGACACTTTCGAGTGGCACGGTAAACATTATTTAGTCCTGGTCGACTCCTACTCTAACTTGATTTACTGCCCTCTATCACATCAGAGGTGGTCATTCAAAAGCTACAGAAACACTTCTCCACATTCGGCGCACCTGTCCTCGTGCAGGCCGACAACGGAAGACAGTTTATCAGTCACGCCTTCAAACACTTTGCCAAACGATGGAATTTCCACCACATCACGAGCAGCCCCGAATACCCACAAAGTAACGAGCTCGCTGAACGAGCCGTCAGAAGCGCTAAACAGCTAATGGAACGCGCCCACCTAGCCAAGTCAGATGTGTACCTCCACCTTTTAAACCTCAGGAACATCGCTAGAGACGGGGTCCTGGGCTCACCAGCCCAACGTCTGATGTCCAGAACAACAAGACCTCCGATACCGATTGCCCAGCAGAAGCTGGTGCCACAGGTGCTGAAGCCAGCCACGATCCAGAAGCGTATCCAGGAGAAACATGACATCCAGAACCGATCTCATGACAAGTCCAGCACACCACTTAAACCACTACTGCCGGGCCAAGTCGTCCGTTTGCAAACTTTGGAACATTCCCGTCTAGGTTGCGTTGTTGGCCCGTCCGAAGAACCCCGATCCTACCTTGTTGACATAGATGGCGCCTTGTACCGTCGGAGCCGCCAACACTTGCTGGCTGTGAAGGAACCACGTTCTCCACCAGCCGATCCTTTCGCTCCACCTCTGCTGTTCCAGCCGTCTGCTGCCGTGGCCACCACTAGTCCCAGCATGCCCCTTTCTCCACCGCGACCGGCGGCTATGACTAACAATAACACTACCTCTCCCGCATGCTTTCCCTATCGTTCACCACGGGTGTCCCCTGCTGCTTTCTCACTTCCTGGTTCACCGCCTCCCTCTAACTTTTCTGGCGAAGGGGGAGAGGGCTTGGTCCGTTCGCGTTCGGGCCGCCTGACAGATATGGCGAGTATGTTTGAATTCTAGCTGCATGTGTGTTCAACTATATTCGCTCTTTACGGGGAAGGATGTAGATTGGTTATTGCATGTGAACCAATCATAGTAGAAATAGCATCACCAACCCCACCCTACTGTATGATTCATACTAACAACCACTTCCTACACTGATCAGTCTAGGAAGCGGTAACGACGAACTAACAACTAACGACCTGCTGTACTGATATAATCTCGTTACTGATTAAAGATGATCTTGAACTCCAGATTGTGCAACTTGCTTATTTACATATATGATGCGTATATATGTGTGATACATATGTATATAAATATTTAACACACACATATATATTTCTCCAGTTTTTTCTTGTGGTCTCCTCTAATTGGAACCTTTTTTTCTTTCATTTAACCTCTCTCTCTCTCTGTAATCCTAATATTGTGAATAAAATATCAATGAACACATGCCAAGATATTTTTTCATTCTATATTAGTGGAATTCAATGTTGTGTATACATCCCTACCTTGATGCAGAAGTGCGAGCTTTAGTCATGCATACTATACACTTCTACCATAGTTAGTTTTTAATTTATCATATATTTGAGGAAAATATTACATATATTTGAGGGAAATGATTTACTGTATTTCCCGGCAATGAAGACGCACCACCATTTGAGTTGCTAAATTTGGAAAAAAAAGGCTGGCGGGACAGGATAGAAGGTTTGGTTTAGTCCAGGGGTCGGCAGCCTTTTTTGCATCGGGGCCAGGACCCTCCGGGACTAGCTGCAGTTCCCAGGTCGCCTGCGAGCCCCGGGTCTAGCTGCAGTTCCGCTGTCCAGTCCCTGCGGCCGCTCGCAGCCACCCGAGCTACTGAGTGAGTTTTTAAGTGTGGATATCTATAACTACACATTTGTTGGTTAGCAGGATATTGCATCAACCCACTCAATTTTAAATAATTCGACATCAAAATTCATAAACAAGGATAACACTTTTTATTTCTATTTCTTAAGATTTACATAATTTACATTGTTTTATGTGTGAGATATGCATTGTGTTCAGAACAAACACAGCAGTTCTTTGACAAGTACTCCGTAATTCGGTGTAGGAGATCTTGTCAACGACTATTCTGGACCCACTGTCGACATATGAAATTACAGTAAAATATCATATAGAATTAACGTATAAGAAGATGGAGTTATAGGCCGCGGGCCGGCGGTCGGAGCTCTTCTCCGGCGAGGAATCCCAGACTCCGCGAGGGAAAGTGCACGCTGACCCCGCGACTAGAAGCTCCGCACACCGCGGCTTTAGGATGTTATAGTCCGCGGGCCAGCGATCAGAGCAATTCTTCTGGCGACCCCCGGCTCCGCGATCTGAGCTATAGGAAGAAATGGGGCAGGTTACACGACAGAAAGTAATAATGTTTTTCTTACCTTTCGTCTTTAGTGGGTAACCGGAAGAAAGACTGCTATAAAGTGCTCGAATCGCTTACATTGGCGATTCGAGCACTATAGCAGAACAGCACGCTCCGCTTGCAGATGTGGATTGATGACAGAAGCCGATTAAAAAAACCCTCATATATTTGATTCCCAAAATGGCACGAAAAAAATTACCCATGACGCCCATGACCAACTACAGCTTTTTCGCCTAGTGGTCTCTCTTGCTCCTCTAGTATCTTTACCCATGACTGCGGTATGCCCGTCTATACCCATGACTGCTAGCCGGTCATAGTGCGAACTCCATCATCAAGATCGCCGATGACACCACAGTGGTTGGACGAATCACAGATGGGGACGAGTAGGAGTGTAAATGTGAAATCGACTGACTGACCAAATGGTGCCAGCACAACAACCTGGCTCTCAACATCAGTAAGACCAAGGAACTGATTGTGGACTTTAGTAGGGGAAGGATGAGGACCCACAATCCTGTTTATATCAACGGGACGATGGTGGAGAGGGTCAATAACTTCAAATTCCCGGGCGTGCATATATCAGAAGATCTTTCCTGGACCCAGCACACCTGTTCAATTGTAAAGACGGGGCATCAGCGACTCTACTTCCTGAGAAGATTACGGAGATTCGGCATGTCGAAGAGGATTCTCCTAAACTTCTACAGGTGCACGGTAGAGAACATTCTGACTGGTCGCATCATGGCCTGGTTCGGCAACCTGAAGGGCCAGGAGCGAAAAAGACTGCAAATAGTTGTGACCACTGCCCAGTCCCTCACTGGCTTTGACCTCCCCACCGTCGAAGGGATCTATCGTAGTCGCTGCCTCAAAAAGGCAGCCAAAATTATCAAGGACGCAAACTATCCTGGCCTCACACTTACCTCATCACTGCCATCAGGAAGAACGTACAGGAGTCGGAAGACTGTAACGTCCAGGTTCAGGAACAGCTTCTTTCCCACAACCATCAGGCTATTAAACACAACGAATAAGCTATGAGCCCTGAACTGCAAAAGACTATATTATTATTTGTTATTTGCACTATATTTATAATTTTTAACGTTTTTATTTTTTTCCCGGTTATATACAATGTTTACATATTCACATATTCTGTTGTGCTGCAGCAAGTAAGAATTTCGTTGTCCCGTCCGGGACATATGACAATAAAGCACTCTTGACTTGACTTGACTCTTGACAATTGCAATCAATCCGATCTGACCTAAATGATGATGGCATTTCCGTAGTTGAGAAGGAATCCAGCAAACAGGCGAAAATGAGGAACATTAACAACTGTTCAACGATTACCCCCTAGAAACAGTGAGTGATATCCGTGGATGACGCTGTCATTCCATATGCCGATGACATTCCTTTACTTTAACCAAGTATCACGCTATTTGACCGCAGGTATTTAACCTTTCATTCTACACCGTTTCGTGTTCCTGATAAAATTCGAATGCTCTCCCACCTTACTTCACTCTCCACCTGAAATTTTAGAGTTTATCCCCGCCTTCAACCTCAATAAATATCAAATGATTCAAGTTCAAGTTACATTTATTGTCACATGCACCAATTGGTACAGTGAGATTTGAGTTACCATACAGCCATACGAAGACAAATAACACAATACACGATGGCATTTAACCTGAACACCCCCACACAGCGGAAACAACGTTTCCCACAGTGAGGGAAGGCAATAAAGTTCAGTCATGGTTCTCTTTGTTCACCCGTGGTCGGGGCCTTTGAGCACTCCGCAGTCGCCGCTACGGCGGTCCGATGTTCAGGCCCACTCGCCGGGGTGATCGGAACTCGCCGGTGTGATCGGAACGGAAGAACACACTCAGCTTCTTGGAGTTTCCGAATCGCCCACTTCCTACCGGAGACCGCGGCTCCCGAAGTGCACCGTCCGAGTTGGGCGAAGATTCAACGCTGGCGACCCTCGGCAAATGATCACAGGACTTCGCGATGTTAAAGTCAGCGCTCGTGGCTAGAAGCTCCGCAAACGACAGCTCCACGGTGTTAAATTCAGCAGGTCCAACACGCTGGAGCTTCAACACAGGCACCGTCCCGCTCCGCGATAGAAATCAGTGCTGCGCCACCGCTGAAGCTCTAGCCGGTCTCCGGCAGGAAAGGCCGCGCCAATCCAGATGGTAGGCCGCGAGGAGGGGGCGAAGATGCGACTCGGAGAAAAGACGTATCCTCGACCAGGAAGTGACTGGGAAACGGTTTGCCCGCTTCCCCCGCTTCCCCCCACCCCCCCCACCCCCACTCCTCACATAAAAAATATTAGAAACCGCCAAAAACATAATTTAGACACACTAAAAATAACAAAAAGGGTGAAATGACAGAGGAACTACTGGCGAGGCTGTCGCGCGCGGCGCCACCCATTCAAAACCACGTTTCTTGCCCAGATCTCCCGAATTCCTGCCAGCCTTTTAGTTTCCTTTTCACTCACATACATGGGCTCTTATATTCCTCCGATCTACATTTGAAACAATCTCTTTTCATCTATAAGTTCTGCTTATCCTTCCGCATCAGAACTTTTCTCCTCTGAGCGCTCAGTTACTTTCCGAAAACAGGCACCCCATCTCAGGTAATGGACGAATTACGTAACCTCACACTTACGTAAACAAATCATTTCCGTTTCTTCAACGACCTGTGTTATAGCAACGAGAGGATGGCGAGGGCTTCCCCTCTGCTTCATAGATATGAGAGCGTCGCCTGGGTTTGCGGCTCTTTGAATTTCAGCCACTATCAGTGCGACCCTGGGAAGGAAACCGAGAATGAGAAAAGTGGTGATTCATTGGCGGAGATGATAATTGTTTGGAAATATACCGTATATGCTATAGGTAAACCGGGAACAGGTGAGCAAGGAATGCTGTTGGTGGCGATTAGACACGATTGAAATCACCATGTAACTCACTGGTACATCTGCGGGGGTAAACTGGCACTGGACACGCTGTCCACCCTTCTTCTCCTGACAGAGTTCGTTTTAAACCAGCATCTGCAGTTCTTTCCAGCAGACGTCTCGAGCTGCCGGGGTCAGTTCGTGGCCTTTCGGTGAGTTGGCTTGTAGGCGACGTAGGCTTTCGTTGAGTTGGCGTTTCGACATAGGGGCCTTTCGGTGCGTTTCTTTTTAGGCGTCCCACCCTTTCGGTTAGTTGGCTTTTAGGCGTCCCGCCCTTTCGGTTAGTTGGCTTTTCGGCCTCGTACGCTTTCGGTTATTTTGCTTTTCGTCTTCGTTTCCGTTCGGTTATTTGGCTTCCACTTCTTTGCATTCGGCTTCTCGTCATTCGACGCCACGTCCGGGTACCGATATTAACACCAGGAGGCTCATGGTCTCAACCATGCCCACGTGCACCATTGGTGCTGTTTAGGGCTTTGTACTCCACCTTGCTTGCTAAAGTCAATAACGAGCTTATTTGTCTACTTTACATTGAGCGAGATGATAGTGTCCTGGCACCATGTCACTACATTCTGTATCTCCCTCCTGTACTGCGTCTCGTCGTCTTTGAAGACTCGGCGCACCTCAGAGATGTCATCTGCAAACGTATAGATGGAGCAGAGCTGAATCTGTCCGTACAGTCACGAGTGGATAGGGAGTAAAGTAGAAAACTGCGAACGCATCCAATGGTCTATTGATGTGGAGAATCATCGTGGAGGAGCTATTGTATGAAGAAGGGTCTCGACCCGAAATGTCACCCATTACTTCTCTGCACAGATGCTGCCTGACCCGCTGGGTTACTCGAACATTTTGTGTCTATTTTCGGGTTAAACAGCGGGTGTATTCGCATGTAAATGCATTACACAATCTATTTGTTTAGAAGCGTATCACTAATATGTTCTAATTGCCCCGCTGGAGATTTCCAAACATATAAATGTGGGGCACATTGGAACTACCACCGACTCAAATCCGTCGCTGGAAGAACAGCCATCAGTTCCATGGAAAATGCATGGTCCAGCAATTGGTCTGGTGTACGCTATCTACTATCCTTTCCTTGCAGCCATTGGTGTTCCACGTAAGATATTCATTTGTTGTTAGTGCCGACGATTTCCTAAAGTAATTTTCTGCTGTTTGTGATCAATGTATTGATAGAGGTTCGCGTATTAATATAATAAATTAACGCGGGGTTAGTGCGCAAAACTGGCGTAGAGTTAACATATTTTTAAAAGACCCGGCTAAAAGACCTGGTTAGACTATCTTTCCTTTACACCTGATATTGAGGGCACATATTTGCAACTGTGCTCACATGTTTTCAAGTAAAATAATTAAGAGCGATCTCGTTTGTTTATTCGGGGCATGTCTGGACACCGTTTAATCCGACAATAAATGCTGTTCTGATGTTTTGTTTTAAAATTGTCACCTAAATATGTCAAAAAATAATCATATTCTGTCCAATAATTAAAACGTCTTATCTTATTCTGTTATTAATGAATATTACATCATAAAATGCCGTCAGTCGTACACTATAAGCTTGTGAAGTACTATATTACACTTTTACCGTTGCTTTCCTTTAAAATTAACAAGATATTACTGATCTAAACATAATTCGGATGACAATCATGTATTAGATGATTGCGAGTTGCTTCTCTGTGCTGCGAAGGAAATGTGACACATTCACAGTGTAGACAATATATGCCTGTATTCAATACGATTTCAGGTATTTAATTACATAATATGAATTACGCATTTTTACCAAGCCTTCCGATGACACGAGAGTGCTTTAATTGTCATGTTGCCAATTGAACCACAGTTTGCAGCATTTTCATCCAAGAATGAGAACCAAATGTGGTATGTACGCTATATTTCACTCTGTGCAGAAATTGAGAATATGGGCTGAATTCGGATGTATTTATGTTAACGTTTATTGTGCTCGGAATGTACCGGAAATACTGTATAGAATTTTATGTGGCGCCGGAGGATGAGAGGAGGGGGGGGAGTCTTATAGTGGTGCACAAAATCATATGAGGAGTAGATCTGGTAGATGCACAGCGTCTCTTGCCCAGAGTAGGGGAATCGAGGACTAGAGGACATAGGTTCAAGGTGACGGGGAAAACATTTACTAGGAATCCATGCGGTAACTTTTTTCACACAAAGGGTGATAGGTGCATGGAATAAGCTGAGGTTGGGACTTTCGCATCGCTTAAGAAACAGTTAGACAGGTACATGGATAGGACAGGCTTGGAAGGAAATGGACCAAGCGCAGGCAAGTGGGACCAGTGTAGCTGGGACACTGTTGGCCGGTGTGGGCAAGTTGGGCCGAATGGCCTGTTTGCACACGGTATCACTCTGTGCCTCTATGACTCTTTGACTCTATGTCATATTAAGTTAATTTCTCCGATGATGACAGGTGTGTGATGACATGGAGGAAAACCAATTCTGATTTATGCCGTTGCATGAGATATAACATTACATTATGTCGCATTATTTACCATCAGAGATACCAGATACCAATATATCTTGTTAACCATATCGTGGAACTACTTTGCATAATGGGAGTGCGTTCCAAACTTTACATATGACTAGAAACTGCTCGGCGCATTGGGTGGTTAAGGTTGAAATAATTCGATTAAATAAAGAGTATCACAGGATTTAATAATGATAACATTTCTGTTGCTAATGGCCAAATTGTCGTTCGGCCGAACTGACTATTTTAAACAACCATTGGTTGACATGATTGAATCATCAAAACCTGACACTCATTCCTGTGTCTTTTGGCAACAGGTAAAACCCATAGACAAGTACTCACTGTCAATGATGCAGTACTAAGTGCAGCTGTTTGACATTCGGACAGTGTAAGCGCTAGCGACAGTCAACAGTTCACAGTGAAACCGAAACGTGTTCTTGACTTGGTCCAATGTTTGTGACTAGAAAGAGATAATAAATGAACAATTGTTGTATTACGGAAAAATAAGAAGGTGTGTTCGTAAAGAATGGTTTCTCGATTTCGGCAAGTATTGTGAGTGTTCTGGGCTTTCACCCACACGTCGTCTCTTTCATTTTATTTCTGAACAGCGAACTTGGCCGCAATTGTGATCCTGTTGCGTGGAAGATGCGGGCTCTCCAAATGCATCACATACTACCTGATCGGCATGGCAGTGACAGATCTCCTTCTGATCATTAGCGCCGTGATATTGAACCGAATAGCAGGGATCTTTTTCATTGAGAGTTTTCTCTCCACTACCCCCGCTTGCAGTGTCGGCACTGTGCTGATCTACGCCAGCAGAGATAGCTCTGTTTGGCTGACGGTCGCTTTCACCTTTGATCGTTTTGTCGCCATTTGCTGCCTGGAGCTGAAAACAAGGTATTGCACCGAGAAAACAGCGGCTGTGGTTATAGCTGCTGTCTGTGTCCTGACATGTTTAAAAAACATTCCAGTTTACTTTACATACCAACCGTTATACATTCTCGGCAGTGTGTCCTGGTTCTGTGAAATTAAACTAAGCTACTACACGTCACCTGCATGGAAAGCCTATGACTGGCTGGATCGCATTTTAACACCGTGCGCCCCTTTCTGTCTGATTCTGCTGCTCAACGTGCTGACGGTCAGGCACGTTTTGGCAGCCAGCAAAGCCCGCAGGAGCCTTCGCGGTAACCAGTACGACCCTAATCACAGAGACCCAGAAATGGCAAACCGCAGGAAATCCATTATTTTATTGTTCGCCATATCCGCCAGTTTCCTACTACTGTGGATTACATACGTGGGACATTTCCTATACGTTCGAATTGTCGGCGATTCCTATTTCACTGGATTTAATTTCGATGACCCGCGATTCCTTCTCCAAGAAAGTACAAACATGCTTCAGCTCCTCAGCTCCTGCACCAATACCTTTATTTACGTAGTGACTCAGACCAACTTCAGGAAGGAACTGAAAGATGCGGCGAAATATCCCCTAACATTCATTTTGAACTGTTTTATGAGATACAAATAAACGCGTTCGGGGTTAGAGGTGACTTCCGGTCCTCCCGGAGCAGATTTCATCGGAGAGACCAAGCACAGACTCGGCGATCGTGTCGCTGATCACATTCGCACAGTCCGCCGAAACCTACTTGATCTCCCGGTTGCTCAACACTTTAACTTCCCCTCCCATTCTCACGCTGACCTTTCTGTCCTGGGCCTCCATTGTCAGAGTGAGGCTCAGCGCAAATTGGTGGAGCAGCATCTCATTATTTGTTTTGGTATCTTAGACCCCAGCGGCGAAACTGTTTCCCAGTCACTTCCTGGCAAGGATGCGACTATTCTCCGATTCGCGTCCTCGCCAACCCCCCCCCCCCTCGCGGCTTACCCGCTGGATTGGCGCGGCTTTTCCTGCCGGAGCTTCAGCAGCGGCGCAGCACTGGATTCATCGCGGGGCGGGCGATGCCTTACATTGGAACGCCGTTGGAAATTTCGGAGTGTTGGGCCTGCTGCTTCGACATCGTGGAACTGTGGTTTGCGGGGCTCCCAGTCGCGGGCGGCGCTCACCTCAACATCGCGGAGTCCTGGGATCCTTTTGCCGATGGCCGCCAGTGTGAATCTCCGCCCAGCTCGGCCTGTGGACTTCGGGAGCAGCGGTATCCGGAAGGACGTGGCCGATTCGGAGGTCCAAGCCACTAAGGATGTTCTTCCGTTCCGACGTCGGAGTTCCATCATCCCGGCGAGAGGGCCTGAGCATCGGGCCGCCCGTAACGGCGATTGCGGGAGGCTCGGGAGGCCCCGAACACGGGTGAACATCAATGAACATCAAAGAGGTGGATGACTGAACTTTGGTGTCTTCCCTCACAGTGGGAAACTTTGATTCCGCTGTGTGGGGATGTTTGTGTTAAAGTCTATCGTGTGTTGTGTTCTTTTTTATTCGTATGGCTGTATGGTGACCACACATTTCACTGTACCAATTGGTGCATGTGACAAATATATGTCTCTTGTATCTCTTGAATCTCTTGAACACTGAATTATCTAACTTCAAATAGCCCTTGCTTTGACTCTCTCTCCATCCCCTCCTTCCCATTTCTCCGACCAGTCTTACTGTCTCCGACTACATTTTATTTCTGTACCATCCACTCCTTTGGCATCAATCTGATGAAGGGTCTCGACCCGAAAAGTCACATGTTCCTCTCTCCAGATTGTTGGTCCCGCTGATGTACTCCAGCATTTTGTGACTATCTTAGATTTCATTCTTGCTTGACCAGCTCTTGGGGCCGTGTATTTGCTTAGTGCCCCATGTCGTGTCGCAAGCCACGTTTCCGAAACATTTGACCAACCTGAATAAAGTTCTTTAAAAGCATTGATTCATTTTAACCATTACTCTCTTGACTTCGCGGAAAGGCTCAAGTGTGGCAACTCTTGCAAAAGCGAAACAGATATAGGCCACTCAGGCTGCTCACTTTTAATTGTCAACCTCATTATGCTGGGTTGAGTAATGACGTCTTCAAGTTATATACAATGGAAACAGGCCTTTCTGCCCAAATCGCTCGAGCTGACCTAGATGCCCGGACTAAACCAGTCCCATTTGGCCACGTTTGCACACATCCCTCCAAACCTTTCCTATCAAGGTACTTGCCCAATAATTTTCAATTGCTGTTCTAGTACCTGCCTCAGCTACCTCCTCTGGCAACTCGTTACATATACCCAACCTAAGAGAAAAATGTTGTCCTGCAGATTCCTTTTCAGTTACCCTACTCTCACCTTAACCTCATGTTCTCTAGTTCTTGATTTCCTTACCCTGAGCGAATTATTCTGTGATTTCACCCCATCTGTTCATTGCGATGAAGGAATAATACACACAAAAACAGCATGGCGAAGATGAAAATATTCCTCCACGCAAAATTCAGCGAAACGTCAACTCATCACATGAACGACATTTTAACGTAAGAAACCGTTTCCCTGCGAGCGGAATATAAATTATCACATTGAATCATTATCGAACTGTGTTGTACGCGATATCTGTGACGCAAAGCAATTTAACGGGTCTGTTTCAGAAGCGTCATGGTCATTTTGATTGGTGCTGCTGGCTTGTAGGGCCTAATGATCTACTCTTGTACCTATTTTCCATTTTTCTCTGTTTCTATATTTCTTAAATGTTGGGATAGTCACTGCCTCAACTACCTCCTCCGTTTGATCGTTCCATACACCCATCATCCTCTGTTCACTCGGTTGCAAGTGAAAGTGCACGTGCAGGGCCGGATTTCGATGAAGAGAGGCCCTAAACTGTTCCACTTGTGAGGCCCCTCCCAATCCACCACCCCCACGACTAGATGAAGATGGTCCACCAGATTGACACCGATTTGCAGCCGAGCGTGGCCAATGAGATAAGGGGCTGGAAAGATGCGCTATTTATGTATTTATTTATTGCCAGTGCTAGTGTCGAGTTATTGGCTTAAAATACTATTATTCTGAAATGGATGGCAAGGAAAATTACTGAAGGGTTGTTTAGAGACTACAGTGCGTTGTGACAGCATATGAAAGAAAGGCCTATGACAGTGTCAAAAATATTATACACCTTGCAGGGCTCTCACTAATGTTTTTTTCTCTGTTGTCAGCCGGGCAAACTTGGCATCTTTTAAAGTTGCCAAATGACAGTTTAGGTGGTCATTTAAGACGGCCTGCGTGACGCGTGCGATAATGTACTCGGACGAAGTGCGTAGTTACCAGTCGGAATTATGCTCAATGAAGCATTCACATATTATTTCAGCTTCAAATAAAGTCACAAACTAAACATATTCACCAATCAAGACATGATATATACCACAATGACATGCAGCAAATTATAATACAGTATCTTAACTCTTTTTACACATTGCAATTAATGCAATTTCTATTATTTCTTTCCACTTCCAAACAAAGATATGGTTGGATTATTCAGCTATGATCAACCTCGGTGAGACCAAGCGCAGGCTTGGCGATCGCTTCGCACAACACCTCCACTCAGTTCGCAATAACCAACCTGATCTCCCGGTGGCTCAACACTTCAACTCCCCTTCCCATTCTGAATCCGACCTTTCTGTCCAGGGCCTCCTCCATGGCCAGAGTGAGGCCCACCGCATATTGGAGGAGCAGCACCTCATATTTGCTTGGGTAGTTTACACCCCAGCGGTATGAACATTGGCTTCTCTAATTTCAGGTAGTCCGTGCTTTCTCCCTCCTTTCCCCTCCCATTCCACAGCCTACTATCTCCGCCTCTTCCTTTCTTTTTCGCCCCCCCCTCCCCCGACATCAATCGTAAGAAGGGTCTCGACCCGAAACGTCGTCTATTCCTTCGCTCCATAGATGCTGCCTTACCCGTTGATTTTCTCCAGCATTTTTGTCTACCAATGGGATCCCACCAATGGCCACATCTTCCCATCTCATCCCATGTTGGCTTTCCGCAGAGACAGCTCCCTCCGTAACTCCCTGGTCAATTCGTCCCTTCCCACCCATAAAGAATATAAGAACGAATATTTCCCCTCCCACCCGTGACCTGGCTGTCTCATTGGTCTGCTCTTCAAAATTAGACAGTTTCCAACCCGTTACTCTACCCTCCATTGTAAAACTGATTACCACCATGAAACCTACTACCTGCCCACTCGACACTGTCCCCTCTGCCCTCCTAAAAGACGTCATTACAACAGCTGGTCCCAGCATCCTCGCTATCTTCAACAGCTCTCTGGCCACTGGCACTGTACCTACCTGCTTCAAGCATGCGGTGGTCCAACCACTCCTGAAAAAACCTAACCTCGACCCCACCTTGCCAAGCAACTACAGACCCATTTCTAAACTGCCTTTCCTCTCAAAAGCCCTTGAAAAAGTAATTTAAAGTCAACTTATACCTTACCTTCACCAAAACACTATCTTGGAAACTTTCCAATCAGGTTTGAGGGCTCACCATAGCACAGAGTCTGCCTTGTTGAAGGTACACAATGACCTACTGCTTACCGTTGACTCCGGCGACTGTGCAATTTTGCTCCTTCTTGACATCAGCGCAGCATTTGATACTGTCGACCACACCATCCTAATTGACCTTCTCCAGTATGCGGTTGGTATTGATGGCACTGCCCTGACCTGGTTCATCTCCTATCTCAAAGGTAGGAGTTTCTCGACTAACATAGGCAACTAATTCTCCTCCCCAGCTAATCTCTGCTGTGGGGTTCCACAAGGTTCCATCCTTGGCCCCATTCTCTTCTCCCTGTATATGCTCCCCTTAGACCAAGTCATTGAAAGGCACGGCATTTCCTTCCATTGCTACGCAGACGATACACAACTCTATCTCCCCCTGAAGCCCAAAAACCAATCAAGTCTGTTTAACCTTACCCACTGCCTCGAGGATATAAAGTGTTGGATGGCCTAGACCTTCCTCCAACTAAACGAGAGTAAGTCTGAGGTCATCCTTCTCGGCCCCTCGAACTCAATCAAAATGATAGCAGGCAGCCTTGGAAGCCTTACCCCACTACTCAAACCTCACGTCAAAAACCTTGGCGTGATATTTGACTCAGCACTGAAATTTGACAAACAAGTCAATGCCGTGGTAAAAGCTAGTTTCTTTCAGCTTCGGACGATAGCTAAAATAAAACAATTCCTCCAGTTTGATGACCTGGAAAAGATCATCCACGCATTCATCTCCTCCCGCCTAGATTACTGCAACTCCCTTTACACTGGCATCAGCCAATCTTCCCTGTCCCGCCTGCAACTGGTCCAAAACTCCGCAGCGAGACTCCTGACGGGCACCCGAAAAAGGGAGCACATCACGCCGATCCTGGCCTCTCTCCACTGGCTCCCTGTGCGGTTCCGTATAAACTTCAAGATCCTCCTCCATGTCTACAAAGCCCTCAATGGGCTTGCCCCCACCTACATAAAAAAGTCTTCTCACCCACCACACCACCTCCAGGCCCCTCAGATCGGCCGACTTGGGGTTGCTGAACATCCCACGGTCTAGGCATAAGCTCAGGGGCGACCGTGCCTTTGCGGTTGCAGCCCCTAGACTGTGGAACAGCATACCCTTTCCCATCAGAACTGCCCCCTCCATCGACTCTTTTAAGTCAAGACTAAAGACTTAACTATACTCCCAAGCCTTTCATGATGTCCTCTGAATGAGGGCTACATATACATATGTATGAAGTTTGTTTTGTTGTGCTATTCTTATAACACATGTAAAGCACTTTGGCCAGCGAGAATTGTTTTTTAAATGTGCTATATAAATAAATGTGACTTGACTTGACTTGACACCCAAACCACCCCCTCTCCTGGCACTTTCCCTTGCAACCGCTGGAAGTGCTACACTTGTCGCTTTACCTCCCCCCTTGACTCCATTCATGGACCCAAGCAGTCTTTCCAGGTGCGGCAGAGGTTCACCTGCACCTCCTACAACCTCATCTATTGCATCGACTGCTCTAGGTGTCAGCTGCTCTGCATCGGTGAGACCAAGCGTAGGCTTGGCGATCGCTTCGCCCAAAACCCCCGCTCGGTCCGCAATAACCAACCTGATCAACCGGTGGCTCAGCACTTCAACTCCCCCTCCCATTCCGAATTCTACATTTCTGTCCTGGGCCTCTTCCGTGGCCAGAGCGAGGCCTATCGTAAATTGGAGGAGCAGCACCCCATATTTCGCTTGGGCAGTTTACACCCCAGCGGTATGAACATTGACTTCTTCAATTTCAGGTAATCCCTGCTTTCTCCTCCCCTTCCCAGCTCTCCCTCAGCCCACTGTCTCCGCCTCTTCCTTTCTTCTTCCCGTTCCCCCCACCCTCACATCAGTCTGAAGAATTGTCTCGACCCGAAACGTCGCCTATTTCTTCGCTCCATAGATGCTGCCTCACCCGCTGAGTTTCTCCAGCATTTTTGTCTACCCATTCACACACGTTCTGTTATCCCACTTTCCTCACCCACTCCCTACACATTCGTGGCAATTTTACAGAGACAAGTTAACCTACAGAACCTATGCGTCTTTGGGATGTGGGAGGAAACCCACACGCTTGCAGGGAGAATGTGCAAATTCAACACAGACAGTGCCCGAGGACAGGATCGAACACAGATCTCTGGCGTGTGAGGCAGCAAGTCTACCAGCTGTGCCACTATATTTTGTTTTCCAACACACACAAAAATATACGTTGATAACTTTGGTTACAAAAAAAATGAAAATATCAATTTTCAGTTTTAAATCTCCGTGACGCTATGTCCCCTTTACATGTTTTAATTAAGTTCAAGACAATGGGGAAGTACATTGGCCATAAAGTTGCTGCCTAAATGTGCCAGAGACCCGGAATTGATCCTGAATATGGGTGCTGTCTGTATGGAGTTTGCTCCTTTTCCCTTTGATCGCATGGGTTTTCTCCGGGTGCTCTTGTTTACTTCCACATTCCAAACGTGTGCAGGAATGTAATATTTTCCTTTTGTCCAGGGATTCTGTCTGACCTGTTGAGTTACTCCAGCTTTTTGTGTCAATCTTCAGTTTAAACCAGCATCTGCAGTTCCTTCCTACACACACGATACTATACGATAGAACTTTATTAATCCGAGGAGGGAAATTGTGTGTGTGTGTGTGTGGGGAGGGGGGCGGGGTTAATATATTACACACACACAGACACACACGCACGCACGCACGCACGCACGCACGCACGCACGCACGCACGCACACACACACACACACACACACACACACACACACACACACACACACACACACACACACACACACACACACACACACACAATTGATTCTGCGTTGGTTTTCAGCCGACGCGGCGAGGCGGCGACCGGACAGCAATGGCGTCCAGATTTCCCACAATTCAAAGCGAGGGAGAAAGTGCCCAGCGCCGACCAGTTGCCGTGGCAGTGCGCAGGCGCAGGGCGGACGATGCTGTGCTGGCGGTGGTTGTGCGCATGTGCAGGGGGAGGATGTGCTGGCCGTAACAGTGCGCATGTGCAATGCGGCCTGCCGTGCCGGCGGATGAAGAGCGAGCTGAGAGCGGAGACCCGGCGGCCCGCACACCGATACGGATGGCGGGCGGAGACGGAGAGTGACAGACAGAGAGAGAGGGATAGAGAGGGGTCCGCCCAGAGTTGAATGGAGCACGTGGATGGAATGGTTTGGTGGGAATATATGAGTGAATCAAGGAGATGCCGATGGAGAGCTCTCTTCCGCAGTGGAACAAGGTAGAGAATGGAAGGTGTGACTTGTGGGACAGTTGTGTCGTACTGCGTTCACTGTTTTGTGAAACTGGTAGATCAGTATACGAAGGCTGTGGATTGGAAAAAAGCACAACCAGTGTGCGAACAGGGTAGCTGATTGAAAGAATACTAGTCCGGTGATGCAAGATAAAGATAACCCGTTTTAGGACGCTGCAGCACGTTCAGTGCCTTTGCAGCAGAAGAGCGGATGGTAGCTGGGGTAATATTTACCAGGATTGTGGATGAGGATATTTCTGGTCAGGGAGTTGTGATCGCTGCACATTGCAGGGAATTGTTATAAGAAACATTTCCCCCTGAACTGAGAATGGTTTCTCGGACAATTGCTAATGCACATCCATACTAGTTTGTCAGTAATGCGATTGCTATGACGTTCTGGTCCCTGAATATTAACAGTTCGCAACGCACCGTCAATTAATGTGCTAATAATAATGAACAAATGTATGATTGAACGAATGAATGAATGAACGAATGAATGAATAAATGAATGAATGAATGAATGAATGAATGAATGAATTAACCAATTGATCAGTTAATTAATTAATTAATAAGCGGGTTCATGAATGGACGAATGAATGAATGAATGAATGAATGAATGAATGAATGAATGAATGAATGAGTGGATAATGCTATATTTTCTCATGTGTCACGTCACTATGATATTCTTAGATCCAGCCCCGTTATCCAAAACTTTCATTTCTAGACACTCTGAGAGGGGTTTCTTCTTTATGCTTATAGTAATATATCTGGGTTAACTCGACAGCGGTTAGATGTTTTGGGAAGGTTTTCGACGTTATTCCGCAAGTTCATTCATTAACATAATTTGAACGTGTGATGTGTTGGCGAAACAAGAAGCTGTCGATGCTGGACTGTTGTGCTGGAGGAACTCAGCGGGTCAGGCACAATGTGTGGATTGAATGGACAGGCGGCGCTTCAGGTCAGGTCCCTTCTTCAGCCAACTGTGCTATGATGGTAATAGACAGGCGTGTATTGAAAACTGCTTAACTGGCGGAGAGGCAAAGCGGAGACGTGTCGATTATTTACTGCACGTTTCAGGCTCCTTGTATCGGGGACTTGACCTGGAGACAAAGACGATCCGTCGCCGTGCAACATTCTGCTGTGTGTGGTACTATGTAAGGCGACCCTGTGGGCTTTAAGAAGGATGCAAGACAATCTGCAGATGGGGACATCTCCCCAGGAGCCACAGCTCAGCCATGCACTGGTTGAACCATCAACAAGGGGCTGCACGGTGGCGTAGCGTCAGAGTTGCTGCCTCACAGCGCCATACACCCGGGTCCGATCTATACACCCGGGTGCTGTCTATGGAGTTTCTAAGTTTCCGCGTGGGTTTTCTCCGGGTGCTCCGGTTTCCTCCCATAATCTAAAGACGTGCAGGTTTGTGAGTTATTTGGCTTGGTTTACTGAAGAGTCGGTTTCCGCGCTGTTTCTCTAAACTAAACTAAACTAAACTAAACTAAACTAAACTAAACTAAACTAAACTACTTTGTGATGTTAGAATCCTGCATCTGTCTATACCACTGGTGGTATAGACAGAATCAACATTCCCCGGAAGTAGACCGTGAACCATGTCAGGTGTTAGGGGTCATGCGGAGAAGACAAGTTAATGGGGTTATGAGGGAGAGATAGATCAGCCACGTTGAATTGAGTAGTAGACTTAATGGGCCGAATGGCTTTATTCTTCTCATATCTATTAGGATACAATGTCTAGCGCTCAACCCGAGGCCGAGTCATCGGATAATACCAGATAAGGACACCACAAAAAAGCTTATAGAAAGATGAATGTGCAGAGGAGTGTAGAAACATAAGACATGAAAAAAATGTATAAAGTAAGACGAGTGAAGACAATGAAATGGTAAGAATGGAATATTGAAACAGCTACATATAAATAAGAATAAATAAGCAGCAACAAGTAAATGTGGAACAAAGGAACGGGGTGAGGGATAGTGGCAAGGAACAGAGATTTGGTTTACGTACTGGTAAATGAGAACGGTTTAAGTTGGCATCAACTTCGGCACGACCATTGTGCGCTGAAGGGCCTGTTCCTGTGCTCTACAATTCTTTGTTGCAACCGCTTTGCTCTTTGTTCTTTATCCCGAACGCAGAGCCGCGGGTACTCCCCTGGCTCCCGGCCCTGAAGACGAGGTCGGGCCCTGTTCCCAGTCAACCGCCGCCGTCGTGCAGCAGTCGGAGACATCCCAATGAATGCCAATGTGAACTGCGATCGCTGTATAGCTGGAGCGGGTGAAATTCAACGAACTGAGAATTAAACAGATGCTGCAAATCTGGAATAAAAGTGGAGAGAGAAACGCAAGTCACGTGCTAGGTGAGTGGGGGTGTCTACACTCTAAACCCGTGAGTCTACTCCTATCTTACCCGCCGACCGACTTTAGTATTGGTGTTAAAGAAAACCAAGTTCTGGAGGGAAAAGCGAGTCAAACAGCATTTGTGGAGGAAAATGGACAGATAAAGTTTGGGTCAGAAGAAGGGACCGGACTCAAAAATTCGCCTGTGCATTCTTCTCGGCAAGTGATAGCTGACCCCATTGAAATCGTTCAACACTTTGTGTTTTTTCTCATAATTCCAGCGTCTGCCGTTATTCGTGTGTCCAGGGTGGTATAGATGATGCCGATGGTTCTGAGGGCAGAGTGATTTGTCTGTTGGACAGAGCTGTGGTCACAGCGGTATGGAATTCATTGCCAGCGTATACAGTACAGTTGCCAACACAAGCTGTGATCAGCGGGATCTGATTAACAGGGCTAGACTCATATAATTACGCTAGATCATTTCTATGGATGATCCTTGAAATTGGTAAGAGTCTTTGGTGACATGCATTTTTAATGAGATTGCAGAGGCATTGGTGTGCTATTCTGGCCGTAGCGTTACTGTGGTTGGAATAGGACTAATTGTTGGTGAGATTGCCACCTAGAAATTTGAAACGTCAGCACCATTGATACAATCTGGGGCATGTACTCTATCGAGCTGCTTTGTCTTGCTGCTTTTGAAGAACAGATCGTTGTGTATTTACTTCCTGTACTCCTTCTCGTCATTGTTTGAGATGCAGCCCACGGCGGTGGTGTCAATGTCTTGAGGGAAATGGACAGACGACTTTTCGAGTTGTGACGTTTCTTAAAACTGATGGTGTAGGGAAAAACAGCTGCTAAAGCGAGAAAGATGTGAGGCAAAGGTAGAGGTAGTAATAGTGACAAAGGACTTGGCACCAGCTCCACATCTACGTAGTACACTCCTCGTCCTTATCCAACTCTTCCTTGTCATGCTTTTCCCACCTCAGTTTACCACTTTTCATCCCCTATTCATTCAATCTGTAGAGGCGTGCCGACTCGTAACGTTATCCGTCGATTTATCTCTGACCCATCGGGTTTTTCCAGCATTTGTTTTGTTTTAAATGTTGAGGCAGGTGTCAGCAGTAGTTTAACGAACGGAAGACCAAGATATTTCACTGTTCATTATCTGAAGTGTAATGTTGGGTTTACAATATCGTAGAACGCCACACAAAATATAATCATCAATTTCCACTGTATTGGAACTGTGATGCCCATTCGTGAGTTCGTAAAGCCGACCCATTTTAATCAAATCTTCTCGAAGCCTGCTACTCATTTCCTTCCAAGTACCTGCTCACATGCCTTTTAAAATACAACAGAGCCGGAGGAAAATATATGCATAGAAAACAAAGCTTTAATTTGATTGTGTAAGGAAAAGGTTGGCAGCCTAATGTGAAATAGCACCTTGGACTTTGACTTCCGCATAACTCGGATTCACCGCGTGTACCAGTTGTCACTTAACAAACGAATTCAAGTTCCCCCTTTCCCACTCTGGACCACCCTCGTGAAACATACGTCCAAATCGTTTGTGTGAGGAAATGGCAAACCATTTAATCTAAGGAAATCTTTGATGGGGCTTTGTTTCTTGAGCTATTCTCGTTTCTTTCAAATAACTGATAATCATTCCAACAAACAACAGCAGAAAATGCAATAATGAAATGGGATATATGTTCACAGAAAATGGAATCGTATATGCTTCTCGTGTGCGGACGGGGCGTCCAGGGACGAGAAGCCGAAGCGATGAAATGGAGGCCAAATAACGGACCGGAAACGATGCCGAAAAGCCAAATAACCAATAGGGCACGACGGCGAAAAGCCAAATAACCGAACGGATGCGGCGCCGAAAAGCCAAATAACCGAAAGGACACGACGCCAAAAAGCCAAATAACCGAACGGACGTGACGCGAAAAGTCAAATACCCGACGCACGCGACGTCGAAAAGCTAATAACGGACATGACGTCTCCGGTTTGTCCGAGACTTTGTCAGCGATTGGTCCAGATCCCCGCATCCATCGCATCACTGGCCTGGGGAGATGGGAGGGTGGGGGTCAATTTTAATTTTCCTTCGCCGGTTTTGGACTTTCCTGAATATAAAATAAAACCACATGTGATTGGTGTTATATTCCGGACAGCAGAATTTACACGCAGGCTGGCTGGATCACAAGAGAAGATTTATTACCCAACATTCCCTACTTATATACAACACCAACTCATTAGCATAACCATGAATATGCATGAATACATTGCACTGCTCTCCCTTTTTTAAGTATTAAATCTAAGTACACAATTACAATTTTCTTGTTATGATACTTGATTTAAACCAGTGTTCATTAAATCTTAAATGATAACACAATATATTTATTTTACATTTTTATACATTTTAATTCTACCTAGACAGTGAGTTACTTAATTTAAAAACCTAATCTGACTACTGGTTTAAGGATCCTGCCTGATCGTCTAACAGTAACAGATGTAACAGGTTTAGGTGTTGACTCAACTGTAGGCTTGTTAAGGCTCTGTTTAGTACTCTGACATTTACCAGAGGAATCTGCTTCTTTGTCTATGCTAACTGAACTTTGTGTTTCAATCACAGTTGGCTCTTCCAACTCACTTTCAGAGAAAGACTCATGGATTAGGACTTCATGCTCAGTTTTTTGTTCATCTTTGGCTGGAATCATTTGATCAACATGATAACTTTTGATCCTATCTCCAACTTCAACTAAGTACCGTTTTGTTCCACACACTTCCACTATTTTCCCAACATCCCATTTGTTTCGACTGGACTTGTTGGGAGGACTGAGAACACGAATCTGCTCATCTGGCTTGAAGTACCTCTCCTTTTTGTGGGAGTCAAAATGGCGTTTCTGAATTGTTTTTGTTCAACTCTCAAAGCCAAATTGGGTTGAACTAGACTTAAGCGTATTCTTAGCCTTCTCTTCATCAACAGTTCTGCTGGTGAGTAACCTGTTGTTGTGTGTGGTGTGGGCTGTACTTCAGCAAGAAACTAACCAAACGATGTTTCATGCTGAGCTTTGAACTACCTTGCAAAACCTGTTTCTTGAGAGCGTCTTAGACAACTCTAACAGAGCTTTCCACCGCCCCGTTGGAGGCTGGATGTTATGAGTGAACAAGTGTGTGTTTTACACCATTCCGCTGAATGAACTCTTTGAACTGTTCTGAAAGAAACCGAGGCCCGTTATCAGAAACAAGTTCTTTCGGTAAACCATGGCATGCAAATATTGATCTCAACCCATCTCTGGTACGCTGAGTAGTAGTGCTTGACCCCATATGTTTAACCTCAATCCATTTGGAATAACTATCTACCAGCACCAGAAAGTGATCATTACCCTTGTGGTGTTTTTGGTGGTTTACTCCAGCAATTTTGGCAGACGCTACATTTGCTCACCAGTGACTCGATGTCACTGTCAATACCAGGCCAATACACGTAACTTCTGGCAATTGACTTCATGCTTACTATGCCAGGATGTTCGGCATGAAGTTCGTTCATAATTTTGTTTCTCAAAGACTCTGGTACAACCACTCTGTAACTCCACTTAACACATCTCTGCTCACATGATAATTCATGGCGTCGATTATGGAAAGGCTTCAGGTCTGAGTTCAGAACTGAGTTCAATCCACTATCGATTTCAGTGCATCAGTTCAATGTCTGTTCATAAACCCACTGCAGCACATTGTCTTTCTTTGTTTCTGCTGCAATTTCTGTTGCAGTCATTGAAAAGTCTTCATCTGCAACTTGCAGTGTGTAGATTGAGTTCTCACTTCCCACGTCAGAGTTCTCATGGGGCAACCGGGACAACGCATCTGCAACTGCGTTGCATTTGGAGCTTCTGTACTCCAACTTGTAGTCATACTGGGACAGCAAAATTGCCCAGCGGTGCATCCTTGATGCCGCCATGGAAGGTATAGCTGACCTGGGACCAAGTATCACTAATAGTGGCTTGTGATCAGTCACTAGGGTGAATGGTCTGCCGAGAAGGAACTGATGGGATTTCTTGATTCCGAACACGATGCTGAGTGCTTCCTTTTCTATCTGCGCATAGTTGCGTTCACTCGATGACAGGGTGCGGGATGCAAAAGCAATAGGCTTTTCCTGTCCGTCATTCATTACGTGGGAGATCACTGCACCCACGCCATAACTTGAAGAATCACAAGCAAGTTTTATCTCGCGTGTCGTATCATAGTGAACAAGAGGTGTGTCACTTGTCAAGTTTTCCTTGCAGATATCAAATGCACGTTGCTGATCCTTTCCCCACGTCCATTTCACATCTTTTTGTAGCAGATGATGAAGTGGCTTTAGCACAGTTGCTAAATCTGGAAGGAATTTGCATAGAACTGCACCATCCCAAGGAATAATCGTAGCTATGACACATTGTTGGGTTTTGGTGCATTCACTATTGCTTCAACTTTCGCCTTCACAGGGCGAAGTCCGTTGGCGTCTACTTTGAGTCCGAGGTAGACCACCTCTGACTGTGCAAATGCACATTTACTTTGACGCAGTTTGACATTGTGGCAATTCAGTCGTGTGAGAACTTGCTCGAGGATTTCCAGATGTTCTACCATGCCTTCTGTGAATATAGAAATAGGTGATCCTGGTTGCACACACAGTGCGGAATGCCTTGTAATATTTGGTCCATGACAGACTGAAACATTTTCGGGGAGGATTTCACGCCATAGGGCAGTTTTATATATGAATGCAAGCCCTTATGTGTGTTGATAGTCAAGTACTGCTGACTTTCCTTATCGACATTGAGTTGGGGATAAGCGTGAGACAAATGCAGTTTACTGAAGACTCTTGCTCCGCTAAGTTCTGCGTACAGACATTGTGAGGTTGGTAAAGGATATTGTTCGTCATCAACGGCTTGGTTGGTTGTGACTTTGTAATCACCAAATTGTCAGACAGTTTTATCAGCCTTGGGTGCAGCCACAATTGGCGTTGCCCAGTTACTCTGGTCTGTCATCACGAGTACTCCATTACGCTCTAATCTGTCGAGTTCTACCCCACTTGTTGCTTTAGTGCACATGGTACAAGTCTTGGTCGACAATACACAGGCCTCACATCTTGATTAAGTCGAACGTGTGCAGAGTACCCTGTTATTCCCGTGTAAATGTCAGCAAAAATGTTTGCATGTTTGCTTATGACTTTTTCAAGACGTGACTTGGACAAATTGACGCTGAAAATGTTCTTCCAGTCTAATTATATTCTACTCAGCCAATCCTATCCAAGGATGGTTGGTTTATTTCTGTAGCTGGCTACTTGATGGGCAGAGTTACTGACCATTCTGCTGAACTGTACAGTTCATTTGTCCACAAGTCTCCTAAACTTTGCCCGAGTAGGTCCTCAGCTTGACCTTACTCTCAAACAATGGTATCTGTGGGAACTTTGTTTCGTACAGGTCTTTGCTCATGACCGAACAATCTGCTGCTTTGTCAATACACATATCGATTAACTGTTCATCAATCAATAGTTTATTTCGAAAGTCCTTGCCTTGGCTGATTGTAGGCTTATCGATGTTGGTTGCATAAATGATGTATAACCCAAGTTCATTTACATCTGGGTTCACCTCCAAGTTGTGAACTCCTCTCCGGTGTTGTTGCTTGATTCCCGCAGATGGTTGGTTTCCAGTTTTATGCTTGGGCCGACATGCTGAGGCGATATGGCCTTTCTTCTGGCAGGTATAGCACGTGGCCATTTCGAACTGACAAAATTGGGATGAGTGATTACCTTTGCAACGATAACAACTGGCTAAGCTCGGCTCCCCGCCATACTTTGGTTTTGGTTTAGCGCCTCTAGGTTTGGCCATATGCTCTGCCTTGTGACTGTAAACGGCCACTGCAGTTCGTGGTGGGCGAAACTCGCTAGCATTCTTTGATTCCATCTCCAATGTGGTTGCAATCTTGCATGCTTTCTCGAATGTGAAATCTGGAGTGTTCATGAGTTTGGACTGAATTCGTTCATCCACTAGACCACAAACAAATCTGTCGCGTAGTGCTCGTCCAAGATATCATCCAAAGTTACAGTGTAAACTTAAGTTTTTCAAGGCAACAATGTACTCATTGATTGTCTCATTCTGCTTCTGCTTACTAGTGCCAAATTTATAGCCTTCTGCAATTTCCAGAGGCTTTGGGTTGAAGTGCTCCTCCAACTTATTTATAATGTCATTGAATGGCACGTCTTTTGCCTTTATGGGCGCAAGGAGATTCACAAGTGTGCCGTACACTTCAGGACCGATCTCCGTGAGCAGAATCGCTTTCATGCGTTCGCAAACGGCCTTATTTGTTTCAGTCACTATCTCTCCTTCAGCACTAATCTCCAATATATTGTTAGCCGTGAAAAACATGTTTGCTCTCTCCATATAGGAGCTGAACGGCTCTCTACTCTTGGCAAACGTGCCAAGGTTTCCAATGTAGCCCGTGGACGCTGCCATCGTGTCGTTCTCTTTTTAGAAAAAATAAAAGGTCCGTTCAAAAACCCCGAACTCCTGTCTGTTCTGGTGCAACAATTCACCTAAAACTTAGCTGTACAAAGACTATTCAGCTTGAGGAATTCGACAAAAAAAACTCAGTCTAAAATATTATACAATCCCAAGGACGACATCTTGCCACGTGGACACAACATAGAGATAGCCTGACAAACTCTCGCCGATTTATCCAGCTGCTGCTTTATACTACAGTCCCCTGCATAGAAGGATCTGCAAGCCTCTCATGTCCAGCTCGCAAACAACTGCGACACAACTCCGTATTTACTGTTTAAACTGTTAAACAATACTGCGTGTTGCAAAACAGTCCTGCACTGTATTTAAAGGATCAGTTCACAAACTATCCCATCCTCGTCGCCAATTTTGTTATATTCCGGACAGCAGAATGAATAACAACTTACACGCAGGCTGGCTGGATCACAAGAGAAGATTTATTACCCAACATTCCCTACTTATATACAACACCAACTCATTAGCATATACATGAATATGATGAATGCATTCCAATTGGAACTTTCGGTTGATTTAAGAAAATAATAATCCAAATTGGTTCCACACATATTTACACCAACTGTACCGCTATAAAAATTACATTTTGACTACCACAATACACACGGTATCGTGCATCTTGAAGGCCAGTGGTCCTTTGGGTTTGAATCGTGGAACCAGACGAAAGATTATTACTTTTTTTTCAGAATATCTAAGCTCCACGATTCGGTTCAGTGTTATGACAGTACCGGTCGTTATGCGCTCGGCGATTTCCTTCGGGTTGGAAAAGTGGGTCAGTAGTAGAGAAAACATTTATCAAATGCATTGGGCGAAATTAAACCAATTTCGGAACCAGCTTTCTTCTGAACTAACCGAACGCATCGGCTATATTCTGCTTTCCAATAGGAAATACACCTAGGGTGATAGAAGAAATTGTAAAAAATAAACAGTACCATTTGTGCAGGTTTGTATCTGAAGATTCAGGGTACAAAGGCAAGGAGGTTATGTTGAACTTCATTAAAACTAATGTCTCATTAAGACTGAGATATTGGGCACGGCACTGCACAGCGCGAAACCGCGGCAGAGAGCACAGACAAGATTTACTAGAACAGTGTAGGCAGGAACTGCGGATGCTGGTTTACAATCAAATGATTTTTCACTCTATCTCGGTATTCGTGCCAATAAGCTAACCTAATCGAGTCGCCGAGAAACTTACAAAGTGTTCAATGTGGTCCCAATGGCATTCTTTGTTCTCAGTGCCATAACAATGCCAGCGTATTAACTGAGCCCCTCCATTCCAGACAAGTTCCGTGTGAATATGTCTAGCCCACACTAGAATTGACCAACCGTATACCGCTTTGGAGACCCGCTGACTATATTTATTTGGACTTTACTGGAATGTATTATGCACTAAATGTTATTCCCTTTAACAAGTCTCTATACACTGTAGACAGTTTGGTTATAATCATGTGGAGTCTTTCTACTGGCACTGAATAACACTGAAACTCGGTATGCGTGACAATAAACTAAAGTAACCTTGAATATGTAACAGTACAGCACAGCAGCACTTCGGCCCACAATGTCTGTGCGGAAAACGATGATAAGATAAACTCTTACTTACCTGCACGTAATACGTAACTGGATTTTTAAGTTTGCTGTCGTCAGATTCTTTGTCACCCTTCACAAGTGTCTCCTGAACATACCTTCTCTTGAGTCCTGTTCGTTTCACATTCTTTCACTCTTTAATTCACCCTTGGGTGAACCATCCACCAATTTAAGAAACACTGAATGAGGACATTGTCTTGGACGGAGTCGAGAAGGGAGATATAGGGACAGGTTCTTTCCCCTGCAACCGCGTACCCGGACGGGACGTCGAAGAACGAGAAGCCGAAGCGAAGAAGTGTAAGCCAAGATACCGAATAGACACGACGCCGAAAAGCCAAGATACCGAACAGACACCACGCCGAAAGGATACAAACCCGAACAGACACGACACCGAAAGGATACGCACCCGAACGGACACCACGCCGAAAAGGATTGAGCTGGAGTTGGCGTTTCTTCTCCGCGATGGCTGAGGGCCTGGGACCGCTGGTGTCGTCGGTCCGGGGCTGTCGGTTGTCCCGGTGGAAGTTGAGCTGGGATTGGCTGAAGAATTACATTGCCTTGAAATTAGCAGAGTAGTGAAAGGCAATGGTATCCAGTGGCCCCAGGCCCACAATCAGCGCGGAGAACAACCGCCAACTCCAACCCAACCCCGATCCCAACAAGCCGGAGACGGCCAGCAGCCAACGTCCCCGGCGCCGGCGAAAGCCGAGCACTAGCCATCCACACAAAGCGCTGCAGCAACTTAGCTCTCTCACCACGCCGACTGCAAGCCCGGCCCGACACCACCGGCCGCCTGCGGACACCCGGGAGGGGACGGAGACGGTCCAGCAGCAACTCAACAGACCAGGGCCCGACACCGACCACGGACGAGCGCCACCTCGCTCACTCACCAAAGCATAATAAAAGCAATAAAAATGATGAAATAATCTTAGCTTTTAAGAAGGGAACAATAAATACAACTATTTCATAGTTTCAAAGCAGTATTTTCTGAATCAAAGCTTGAAAGAACGAAAGAAATGATGGTTCACTGCTCCACTGTTTTCCAGGGATGTTTATCCATAGTGATCTTTGACCTAGACATGCGCAGACGGAATACCGAACTCGCTTAATGCCACAGAGACTTTTCGACGTCTTGTTCGTTCCCCACCAGACTTTAAGCCGAAAACAATTTGACGCCGAACGCACATGAAGACGATATGATAAATATGTATGAAACACTGAGACACTTCAAAACAATCTATATTTGCTGCAGGGATACAAAAACACATTAATGATTTAACCATTTTAAAATGTAACAAGGTACAACAATTAAACTATTTTAAAATGTAACAAAATACAACAAAATTATCGGGATAGTAATAAAAATCTATTAAAAAAATTGTAAGCTAGGGCTCTTAGGAAAGCCAATCCTTCTTCCTTATTGCAAATAGGTGTTATTCCTTCATTAATGGTAGTTGCGCGAGTCGAGACGAGAGTTGGTTCAAAAGGGCTTTATTATTGATGCGGTGAAACAACGGTAACAACGGTACAAACGGCAGTCAACAACAACGATCTGATCGCAACGGTGACCAAAGACGAATGAATACGTGTCGACCAGCAAGCGCACGAACACCACAGCCACTCCCACAGTCACATGCCGGAAACAACTGACCGCAAGGTTCGATTACCCGCGGGCACCAGCAGGTGCCGCTACAGGGTCTCCCCCAGAACACGACGTACGGAACCGAGCTGGGACCCGAATAGGACGACCCGAACTTGTGGTCCGAGCAGGCTGGGCGTGCGTAACATGCGGGGCCGGTGAAACAGGGCTGGAAGGACGCGAGGACAGCGAAGGTGGGACGGGCCTTACATGGGGGGCCGGCAAAATGAAGCCGGGGACAGGTTAAGGAGTAGAAAACACGCTGATGGAGAAAACGGGCGTACTCAGTACGGGCGGAACGGCCGGCAGACGACCTCAACACCGCGGTGTAGCAACGACCTCCGGGCTGTCCACATCCACGTGGGCGGGTTTGAGGCGGCCGACGGAGACGAAATCCTCCCGGCCACGTCCACCGTGAAGGTGGCGACTCCGGCTCCAGCACCCGGAACGGCCTTTCATAGACTCGCTGCAATGGCGAGCGGTGAACGTCGCTGTGGATGAAAACATAGGCCAGGACTGTTGTAACACCGCGGGCACCTGCACCACGGACGAACCATGCCTGGAAGTGGGAACAGGAGCCAATATGGGCACCGGGTCACGAAGGCCGGCCAGGAACTTCGGGGTCGATGTGATCTGCCCACCGGCAGCCGGCAGGAAGTCCCCAGGCACCCGCACGGCCGAGCCGTACACGAGGTCGGCTGAGGAAGCAGCTAAATCCTCTTTAGGCGTGGTGCGGATACCGAGGAGGTCCCCGGGCAGTTGTTCCACCCAGTCCGGACCCGTAAGCCGATCCTTCAATGCTGACCTCAGGTGCCGTTGGAACATTTCAAGCAGCCCATTAGCCTGCGGGTGATACGGGGCCGTAAAGCTGGGCCGAGGCCAACCACGAGGAAGATGTGAACTGCGCCCCCCGGTCGTGGAGTGGTTGGAGGGCAAGCCGAGCCGGGCGATCCAGTGGGCCACCATAGCCCGAGCGCAAGCCGCAGCGGAGGGATCTGAAAGCGGGATGGCCTGAGGCCACCGCGTGAAACGGTCCACGATGGTGAGGAGGTGCTTGGCACCGCGGGACTGGGGCACGGGACCAACATGGACACATGCACGTGCAGGAACCTACCTTCGGGGACCGCAAAATTCTGCACCGTGGCCGCACATGTCGCTGGACATTGGAGGTCTGACACGGGATACAGGCACGCGCCCAGGCAGCTACCTGCTTACAAAGCCCATGCCAGACGAACTTGGCATCCAGCAGCGCGGACGTTGCGCGTATGGACGGGTGGGCCAGGCCATGCACAGCGTCGAAATCTCGCCACCTCCAACTAACGGGGATGACTTGGCGGGCGCGACCTGTGGAGCCGTCGCATAGGACCATGGTACACGCCACACTACAAGGCACCTCGGCTCGCCGAAGTCCAGTGCTCGTGGTGCGGTAGTCGGCCATACCGGCATCTGCTCGCCGCGCTGCTGCCAGCTCGCGGTAGACAACGCCGTGATCAAGGGCCGAAACGGAGGAAGTGGCGGGGCGAGACAAGGCATCAGCAACGTCGTTAGCTTTCCGGCTACGTCAGATATCGGTCGTGAATTCCAAGACGTAGGCAAAGTGCCGCTGCTGCCAGGCAGCGGCATGGATCAGCGATCGTAGCGAGGGTGAAAGTAAGGGGCGTGTGATCCGTGAACGCTGTGAACGGGCGGCCATCAAGGAAATACCTGAAATGCCTGACGGCTAGGTACAGCGCCAGGAGCTCGCGGTCGAACGTGCTATAATTACATTCTGGAGCCTGTAACTGCCGGCTGAAAAATGCCAATGACTGCCAGCGGCCGACAGCAAACTGCTCCAGAACAGCACCAACAGCAGCGTCCGTGGCGTCGACCGTGAGCGCAATAGGGGCGGACGCACGCGGGTGCACCAGCATGGTAGCATTAGCCAAGGCCGCCATGGCACCCTCGAAAACCGCGTCTGTTTCTGCAGACCACACGAGGTCCCGCGGCTTACCCGCCAGGCACCCGAACAGGGGGTGCATGATGGCTGCAGCTTCTGGCATGAAACGGTGATAGAAATTCGCCAAGCGGACGTACTCATGGAGTCCCTTCACGGTGAGCGGCCGGGGAAACTGTCGGATGGCTTCGACCTTCGCGGGGAGTGGGGTAGCGCCTTGCTACCAGGTGCCCTAGGAAGGAGATGGAGCGAAGGCCAAACTGGCATTTCGCGGGACTAATGACAAGACCATGTTCGCGGAGGCGCTGGAACAAAACCCGTACGTGGGTGACGTGCTCTGCCTGCGAGACGCTGGTGTTGAAAATGACATCCAAATAAATGAAGACGAAAGGCAGACCCCGTCCGACCTGGTCCATCAGCCGTTGGAATGCCTGTGCGGCGTTTAGCCATTCGAACAGGCCAAACGAGGTGATCGTGGCGGCTTTCCGAATGTCATCGGGGTTGACAGGAATCTGATTGTAACCCATGGCCAAGGTCGACTTTAGAGAAAATGCTGCGCCCTCGAGGTACGCGCAGAGATACGGGATAGCGGACTGCCGTGGTTACTGCATTCAGGCGACGGTAATCACCGCACGGCCTCCACCCCCCAGATGCCTTTGCATAAGCAGCGGGGAGGCCCACGGGCTGACGGACCGCCGAACGATCCCCATGTCCTCCATGAGTCCCTACTGCGAGTCCGGGGACGCTGCATTTTCCAGCATTTTTGTCTACCTTCGATTTTCCAGCATCTGCAGTTCCTTCTTAAACATATTAAACTTAGCGAATAAGTTCTCAACTACAAAATACTATACTGTTTGTACTATTTGTTATTTATTGAACACTCACACACACCCTCCACCTCACACATTTACACCCTCCACCTCACACACACACCCTCCGCCTCACACACACGCACGCCCTCCAACTCACATACACCCTCCACCTCACACATTTACACTCTTCAACTCACACACCCCCTCCACCTCACACACCCTCCATCTCACACACACACCGTCCACCTCACACACACACACACTCTCCACCTCACAAACACACCCTCCACCTCACACACACAGTCCACCTCACACACACACACGCTCCACCTCACACACACACCCTCCACCTCACATACTGAGTCCACCTCACGAGAGAAGCCGAAGCGAAGAAGTGAAAGACAAGATACCGAATAGACACGACGCCGAATAGCCAAGATACCGAACAGACACGACGCCGAAAGAATACAAACCCGAACAGACACGACACCGAAAGGATACGCACCCGAACGGACACCACGCCGAAAATGGTTGGGCTGGAGTGGGCGTTTCTTCTCCGCGATGGCTGAGGACCTGGGACCGCTGGTGTCGTCGGTCCGGGGCTGTCGGTTGTCCCGGTGGAAGTTGAGCTGGGATTGGCTGAAGAATTACATTGCCTTGAAATTAGCAGAGTAGTGAAAGGCAATGGTATCCAGTGGCCCCAGGCCCACAATCAGCGCGGAGAACAACCGCCAACTCCAACCCAACCCCGATCCCAACAAGCCGGAGACGGCCAGCAGCCAACGTCCCCGGCGCCGGCGAAAGCCGAGCACTAGCCATACACACAAAGCGCTGCAGCAACTTAGCTCCCTCACCACGCCGACTGCAAGTCCGGTCCGACACCACCGGCCGCCTCCGGACACCCGGGAGGGGACGGAGACGGTCCAGCAGCAACTCAACAGACCAGGGCCCGACACCGACCACGGACGATCACCACCTCACTCACTCACCAAAGCATAATAAAGCAATAAAAATGATGAAATAATCTTAGCTTTTAACAAGGGAACAATAAATACAACTATTTCATAGTTTGAAAGCAGTATTTTCTGAATCAAAGCTTGAAAGAACGAAAGAAATGATGGTTCACTGCTCCACTGTTTTCCAGGGATGTTTATCCATAGTGATCTTTGACCTAGACATGCGCAGACGGAATACCGAACTCGCTTATTGCCACAGAGACTTTTCTACGTCTTGTTCGTTCCCCACCAGACTTTAAGCCGAAAACAATTTGACGCCGAACGCACATGAAGACGGAATGATAAATATGTATGAAACACTGAGACGCTTCAAAACAATCTATATTTGCTGCAGGGATACAAAAACACATTAATGATTTAACTATTTTAAAATGTAACTAGGTACAACAATTAAACTATTTTAAAATGTAACAAAATACAACAAAATTATCGGGATAGGAATAAAAATCTATTAAAAAATTGTAAGCTAGGGCTCTTAGGAAAGCCAATCCTTCTTCCTTATTGCAAATAGATTTTATTCCTTCATTAATGGTAGTTGCGCGAGTCGAGACGAGAGTTGGTTCAAAAGGGCTTTATTATTGATGCGGTGAAACAACGGTAACAACGGTACAAACGGTAGTCAACAACAACGATCTGATCACAACGGTGACCAAAGACGAATGAATACGTGTCGACCAGAAAGCGCACGAACACCACACCCACTCCCACAGTCACATGCCGGAAACAACTGACCGCAGGGTTCGATTACCCGCGGGCACCAGCAGGTGCCGCTACAGGGTCTCCCCCAGAACACGAGGTACGGAACCGAGCTGGGACCCGAATAGGACGACCCGAACGTGTGGTCCGAGCAGGCGGGGCGTGCGTAACATGCGGGGCCGGTGAAACAGGGGAACAATAAATACACCTCACACACACACCCTCCACCTCACACACACCCTCCACCTCACGCAAACACACCCTCCACCACACACACACACCCTCCACTTCACACACACAGTCCACCTCACACACACACCGTCCACCTCACACACACACCCTCCACTTCACACACCCTCCATCTCACACACACACCCTCCACCTCACACACACACACCCTCCACCTCACACAGCCAGTCCACCTCACAAACACACCCTCAACTTCACACACCCTCCATCTCACACACACACCCTCCACCTCACACACACACACCCTTCACCTCACACACACACCCTCCACCTCACACACACACCCTCCACCTCACACACACACACCCTTCACCTCACACACACACCCTCCACCTCACACACACAAACCGTCACCTCACACACACACACACCCTCCACCTCACACACACACCGTCGACCTCACACACACAGTCCACCTCACACACACACACCCTCCACCTCACACACCCTCCACCTTACATACACACCCTCCACCTCACACACACACCCTCCACCTCACACAGGCACCGTCCACCTCACACACACACACCCTCCACCTCTCACACACACACTCCACCTCACACACACCCTCCACCTCACGCAAACACATCCTCCACCTCACACACACACATCCTCGACCTCACACACTCACTCACACAGACACACTCACACAGACACACACACAGACACTCACACAGACACACACAAAGACACACACACAGAGTCACCGACACACACACACAGACGCACGCATAGACACACACACAGACACATACACACAGACACACACGCACAGACACACGCAGACACACACACACACACACACACACACACACACACACACACACACACACACACACACACACACACACACACACACACACACACACACACACACACACACAGACACACATAGAAACATAGAAAATAGGTGCAGGAGTAGGCCATTCGGCCCTTCGAGGCTGCACCGCCATTCAATATGATCATGGCTGATCATCCAACTCAGTATCCTGTACCTGCTTTCTCTCCATACACCCTGATCCCTTTAGCCACAGGGGCCACATCTAACTCCCTCTTAAATATAGCCAATGAACTGACATCAACTACATTCTGTGGAAGAGAATTCCAGAGATTCACCACTCTCTGTGTAAAAAATGTTTTTCTCATCTCAGTCCTAAAACATTTCCCCTTCATCCTTAAACTGTGACCCCTTGTTCTGGACTTCCCCAACATCGGGAACAATCTTCCTGCATCTAGCCCGTCCAACCTCTTAAGAATTTTGTAAGTTTCTATAAGAACCCCCCTCAGTCTTCTAAATTCCAGCGAGTACAAGCCGAGTCTATCCAGTCTTTCCTCATATGAAAGTCCTGACATCCCAGGAATCAGTCTGGTGAACCTTCTCTGTACTCCCTCTGTGGCAAGAATGTCCTTCCTTATACTAGGAGACCAAAACTGTACGCAATACTCCAGGTGTGGTCTCACCAAGACCCTTTCAACCGCAGTAGAACCTCCCTGCTCCTATACTCAAATCCTTTTGCTATGAATGTTAACATACCATTCGCTTTCTTCACTGCCTGCTGCACCTGCATGCCCACTTTCAATGACTGGTGTACCATGACACCCAGGTCTCGTTGCATCTCCCCTTTTTCTAATCGGTCAACATTCAGGTAATAGTCTACTTTCCTGTTTTTGCCACCAAAGTGGATAACCTCACATTTATCCACATTATACTGCATCTGCCATGCATTTGCCCACTCACCCAGCCAATCCGTCATCTTGCAGCCTCCTAGCACCCTCCTCACAGCTAACACTGCCCCCCAGCTTCGTGTCATACACAAACTTGGAGATGTTGCATTCAATTCCCTCGTCCAAATCATTAATATATATTGTAAATAGCTGAGGTCCCAGCACTGAGCCTTGCGGTAACCCACTAGTCACTGCCTGCCATTCTGAAAAGGACCCGTTTACTCCTACTCTTTGCTTCCTGTCTGCCAGCCAGTTCTCTATCCACATCAATACTGAACCCTCAATACCGTGTGCTTTAAGTTTGTATATTAATCACTTATGTGGAACCTTGTCGAAAGCCTTCTGAAAGTCCAGATATAACACATCCACTGGTTCTCCCTTATCCACTCTACTAGTTACATCATCCAAAAATTCTATAAGATTCGTCAGACATGATTTACCTTTCATAAATCCATGCTGACTTAGTCCAATGAATTCACCATTTTCCAAATGTGTTGCTATCCCATCTTTAATAACTGACTCTAGCAGTTTCCCCACTACCGATGTTAGACTAACTGGTCGGTAATTCCCCGTTTTCTCTCTCCCTCCCTTTTTTAAAAAGTGGGGTTACATTAGCTACCCTCCAATCATCAGGAACTACTCCAGAATCTAAAGAGTTTTGAAAAATTATCACTAATGCATCCACTATTTCTGGGGCTACTTCCTTCAATACTCTGGGATGCAGCCTATCTGGCCCTGGGGATTTATCGGCCTTTAATCCATTCAATTCACCTAACTCCACTTCCCGGCTAACCTGGATTTCACTCAGTTCCACCATCTCATTTGACCCCCTGCCCCCTGCTATTTCCGGCAGATTAATTAAGTCTTCCTTAGTGAAGACAGAACCAAAGTAGTTATTCAATCAGTCTGCCATGTCCTTGTTCCCCATGATCAATTCACCTGTTTCTAACTGCAAGGGACCTACATTTGTTTTAACTAATCTTTTTCTCTTGACATATCTATAAAATCTTTTGCAGTCAGTTTTTATGTTCCCTGCCAGTTTTCTTTCATAAGCTATTTTCCCTTACCTAATTAAACCCTTTGTCCTCCTCTGCTTGTGAATTTCTCCCAGTCCTCTGGTAGGTTGCTTTTTCTGGCTAATTTGTATGCTTCACCTTTTGTTTTGATACTATCCCTGATTCCCCTTGTTATCCACGGATGCACTACCTTCCCTGATTTATTCTTTTGCCAAACTGGGATGAACAATTGTTGTAGTTCATCCATGCAGTCTTTAAATGCCTTCCATTGCATATCTACCGTCAACCCTTTAAGAATCAATTGCCAGTCTATCTTGGCCAATTCACGTCTCATACCCCCAAACTTACCTTTCTTTAAGTTCAGAACCCTTGTTTCTGAATTAATTATGTCACTCTCCATCCTAATGAAGAACTCAACCATATTATGGTCACTCTTGCCCAAGGGGCTACGCACAACAAGACTGCTAACTAACCCTTCCTCATTACTCAATACCCAGTCTAAAATAGCCTGCTCTCTCGTTGGTTCCTCTACATGTTGATTTAGAAAACTATCCCGCATACATTCCAAGAAATCCTCTTCCTCAGCACCCCTGCCAATTGGATTCACCCAATCTATATGTAGATTGAAGTCACACATTATAACTGTTTTACCTTTGTTGCACGCATTTCTAATTTCCTGTTTGATGCCATCCCCATCTCCACTACTATTGTTAGGTGGCCTGTACACAACTCCCACAAGCGTTTTCTGCCCCTTAGTGTTTCGGAGCTCTACCCATATCGATTCCACACCCTCCAAGCTAATGTCCTTCCTTTCTATTGCGTTAATCTCCTCTCTAACCAGCAACGCTACCCCACCTACTTTTCCTTTCTGTCTATCCCTCCTGAATATTGAATATCCCTGGATGTTCAGCTCCCAGCCTTGGTCACCCTGGAGCCATGTCTCCGTGATCCCAACTATATCATAGTCATTAATAGCTATCTGCACATTCAACTCATCCACCTTATTACGAATGCTCCTTGCATTGAGACACAAAGCCTTCAGGCTTGTTTTTACAACACTCTTACCCCTTATACAATTATGTTGAAAAATTGCCATTTTTGATTTTTGCACTGGATTTGTCTGCCTACCACTTTTACTTTTCACCTTGCTACCTATTGCTTCTACCCTCATTTTACACCCCTCTGTCTCTCTGGTCACACATTTAACAAACCCACCACCTCTTATTCTCTGTTTATTATCTTTTTCTTCTTCCCCCCCTACATGTTGGGTCTGAGTGCTTCCCTTCTCTGCCTCCTGCCTCACACCCTGTCTACTAGCTTTCTCTATTTAAGTCCCTCCCCCTAACCGTTCTAGTTTGAAGTCTCCCCAGTAGCCTTTGCAAATCTCCCCGCCAAGATATTGGTCCCCCTCGGGTTCAAGTGCAACCCGTCCTTTTTGTACAGGTCACACCTTCCCCAAAAGAGGTTCCAATGATCCAGAAACTGGAATCCCTGCCCACTGCACCAGTCCTTCAGCCACGCATTTTCCTCCACCTCGCTCCATTCCTACTCTCACTGTCGCGTGGCACAGGCAGTAATCCTGAGATTGTTACCTTTGCTGTCCTTTTCCTTAACTCTCTTCCTAACTCCCTAAATTCTCCTTTCAGAACCTCTTCCCTTTTTCTACCTATGTCATTGGTACCTATATGTACCACACACACACACGCAGACACACACACTCACACAGACAGACACACAGACAGACACACACAGCCACACAGCCACACAGAGACATTCACACACGCAAACAGATACACACACAGACACACACACACAGGCACACACACATACACACAGACAGACCCACAGGCAGACACACAGACATACACACAGACAGTGAGACAAACAGACAGACACACAAACAGACACACACAGAGACAAACACACAGACAGACACATACACACACACACACACACACAGACACACACAGACACACACAGACACACACACAGGCAGACACACACATAGACAGACACACACACAGACACACTCACACTCACAGAGACACACACAAACAGACAGACACACAGACAGACAGACACACAGACAGACACACAGACAGACAGACACACAGACAGATACACAAACAGACACACTCACACTCACAGAGACACGCACAAACAGACACACACTGAGACAGACACACAGACAGACAGACACACACACACAGACACACACAGACACACACACGCACGCAGACACACACAGACACACACACAGACACACACATACACACACCCACACCCACACCCACACACACCCACACCCACCCAACCCCCCCCAACACACACACACACACACACATTAAGAACGACCTCTGAACTCACCGAAATTTACGCGTTGTTCAGCGCGACCTGTCTACTAAGTCACGGAATGAGCTGGGACTTTTGCAGTAAACACAGTCTGATCTGATAAAGCATTTATTCCTTCCAAACAAAAAATCTCATCACATCAAAAAACACATTAGAAACCACATCAACACCCACATCAAAAACCACATCAAAACCACATGAAAAATGACATCAAAAACCACATCAAAAACCACCTCAAAAACCACCTCAAAAGCCACATCAAAAACCACATCAAAAACCACATCAAAAACCACATCAAAAACCACATCAAAAGCCACATCAAAAACCACATCAAAAACCACATCAAAACCGCATCAAAACACACATCAAAAAACCGCATAAAAACACAAGAAAAACCACACCAAAAACCACATAAAAACCACATTAAGGGCACTCACATTTCAGTCGACACTCGGTGTTGTGTAGATTACCAGCTCAGACTGAGAGTCGTGGCTTCTCCCTCGCCATCTTGCAGCGACTGAGCCACGTCCAGACTTCTGGGTTTAATAGTCCCTCCCCCAACACCCCGAAGGGTGATTGACTGGAGTGAGATTCTCAAGATATTTTAAACACTAATAAGTCTTTTATTTTTCATCGATGGGAAAAATCATCGGGGCCTGATCACCGAAGTAAAATGGCCAAAAATTACAGCCGTACGTAGTTGCGCTTTTTCTAACATGAAAGCACAGCACAAACAGGTCAAGATGAGGCTTTTAAATATATAAATATTCTTGCACTTCTAGACCCCTCTGCTCTGCAAGATTCATTAGGGCCCATCCACCCTCTCCCGTGGTACTTTCCTCAGCATAGGTAGGAGGTGAAACACCTGGCCCAATACCTCCGCCATCCAGGATCCTCGACAGTCCTTTCAGGTGAGGCAGAGATTCACTTGCACCTCCTCCAACCTCATCTACTGTATCCATTGTTCTCGTTGTGAACTACTATATATTGATGAGACCGAGTGCAGACTGGGCGATCGTTTCTCTGAACATCCTTCATGCCCATACAAAGTTTTTCAAAAAGGGGGGCGGCATGACAGGATTACAAAAATGTTATGGGAAATAATGCGCACGCAGCACGCATCACAAGCGGGAAGCCCCTCGCGTCCAGGTTCCAGGGCCCGCTGAAGGGCCCTGAATGCTCTGGGGATTTAAATGCTCTCTGGTGCATTCTGAGCCTTATTTAGGAGCATTTTTTGCACCAAATCTATGACCAATATTTCAGATATAATTTTGGTTGAGTCAAGAGGAATCAGTGGGTGAAATGAGATGATTGTTGTATACATTTTTTTTAAATGAAGAATTGTTGTCCTTGTTTTAATAATCAAGTGGTACTGTTGTAAAATGTTATGCAAAATGTTATAAAGGAGCACGCAAAAACTGCAAATAAAATACTGTATGTTTTTGCAGTAAAGAAAACCTTTTTTTAGAATATGTTTTGTGTGTTGATTTGATTGCCTGTTACTGTTAGACTGTGTTAGTGCGCGCAGTGCAACTTTAATGGTCCTCCTGACCCAACAACTTCACATCACATCAACTTCAACATGAAATAGTGATGTGAATACAACATTTAGTTCGACTTCAATTTCCATGAAAATTAAAGCCAAACTAAATGGTGCATTTACATTACTATGACCGCTTTCAAACGAATCTAGTTTACTGTCATACTATTATCACAAATTCTAGTTCCATGATGACTCATAAACAAGATCACAAATCACATTTTGAATTCTCAAACATAATGTGATTGTGAATAATTGCAGAGCTCCCAAGTTTCACTGAGCATTTCTGTATTTTGATGGCTGAAAATTAGTATTTTGTTGGGGAAATCGGTATTTCTCACATAAATGCAATAGAACGTACTACACAGAAACTGGATTTTTGAAAATCAGTATTTTGCATGCAACCTCATGTATTCTCAAATATTAGTATGGAATATTGAAAATCAGTACTACTGAATTGTGAAACCATTTTTGAAATGTGAATTTATAATTCTTGATTTTTATTCCATAATATACAAATACATAACATAACATAAATTTCACAAATCATCATATAGTTTACCAAACAATCAAACATGCTGGCATGATGCTGCATAATCATTCAGGTGCTCCTGGTAAATGTCACATAAAGGTGAGTATCATGGTAAGTAGAATTTTAAAGAATCACCCAGTGTTACTATTGTTGAGCCACGCTGACTAGTATGACTGGAATTAGTTCTTAGTTCACTGTCACTCAGCACGCAGCATGCTGGCATGATGCTGCAAAATCATTCATGAGCTCCTGAATGTATATTGCCATTTACCACGACTTCTACTAATGCAAAGGCATTCGTTGGCCTTAGCCTATATGCCATCCCTGGTTCCACGAATATAGCACCTCAGACCAGTTTATCCAGCATGGCAGTCCTCAGTTTGTTAATGCTGTCAAAGCATGTATCATTCCGCAGTACACTGATGTAGGTGGCCCTACTTCTACTTCTTCTTGCAGTGCCCCGTTTGGTCTCCAAGTGTGACTTTATATTTAATGGCAGTCCTCAGTTCGCTGACGCTGTCCAAGGCCTGTGTCATTCCGCAGCGAGTGCACTGATGTTGGTAGCCCGACCTCTACCTCTTCTTGCTGTTTGGGCTCCCAAAGTGTGAGGGGATTAGCATTCGGTTCAGGGTTGCTCTCACAGACTTGGACAGCACTCTTGGCAGACCAGCATATATTGCCATTTAGCCATAAATCAAATTTTCCTGTTCCATTTTCTGAGAATGTAACTGCAAACCTCGTCACCACTTTGTCCAAGTCATGGGCAAAGTCATAGTGAATGTGCATTAAGGCGAGTGCAGACAGCCTGTCATTGCTCATGGCAGTTCTGGCGTAGTGATGCAGGCTACGGACACTCTTGGCACGCCAAGTGCCACCGCCAAAGGGGGAGGCAGTTGGGACTCCTCGCCTCCGCCTCCCCTCCTCCGCCAGCCAACAGGAAGGTGCGGGGCCGAGCGGTGCAGGTGCTTCAGACGGTGGAAGGGGGCCTCCCCCTTCTTTCCTCCCTCCCTCCCTCTTCCCAGCCTCGGCGTGCGGGAGGGTTTGTTTTGAAAGCGGTTATCGCCGTTGGCGGAGTGGCATTCAGCGGCCGCTATGAGGGCGGGGAAGGTGCAGGAGAACGTGGAACCGCCATCGCCACTGCTGCTGATGTGCGGGGCCCGTCATTCACTACGACCCGACGTCACCCCGCACTACAGCCGTCTCAGCCGCCGACCAGAACCGTCACTTATTCCTTTTCTCCAGAGATGCTGCCTGACCCGCTGAGTTACACCAATTTTTTGTGTCTATCTTCGGTATAAACCAGTATCTGCAGTGTCACGCCGGGCAAAATGACACGGCTTTTAGGTTGCCCGGCGGAACTTTAGGTGGCCCTGCTCCCTCCCATCCCCTCACATCCCTTTCTCCCCTCTCCCACTTCTCCCATTCTCCAACTCCCCCCCGCCCCACTTTCCCCAAAGCCCCCCATTTGTGGACCCAGCCTGTGACAGCTAGATCCCACTAACAGTACTGCACAAAGGCCACATCATCTGTTTTAGTAACATCGACTATGGGATAAATGCAGACTTTGGGAGCAACACCCCTACCGCCCACCTCCCCACCCCGCCCCGTCGTCTTGCTTCAAAATGGGTGGTGGGAATTTACACTCAGTGGCCAGAGCAGGTGGATGGCACTGGTACATTGACCACATTGTCTGTACCCAGTTGAAAAGGCCGCTTCCTCTGGGGGTTTGGAGAGACCATTGGAAGAGCGATCTGCCTCAGGGACAACTCGTGGCCAACAGTTTTGTTCCCATGAGGACATTGGGGGTTCGAGTCCAACCTCTGTGGCCCCTGTGTCACATTTAGTTCAGAGATACAGTGCCCTTCGGCCCACCGAGTCCACACCGACCAGCGATCCCCCGCACACTATCCCAAACACGCTAGGGACAATTTATACTTATACCAAGCCTATCAACCTCGAGTTAGGGTTAGGGTTTCCTCGCTCCAAACTACAAACGCGCACTGGTTTGTATAAATTGTCCCTAGTTTATTACTATCTTTCGTGTGTGGGATAGTGTGCGGGGGATCGTTGGTTGCAGGCTTGGGCCCGGCGAGGGGGGGGCGAGGGCCGCGGCGTGGGCGGGAAAGGCGAGGGTGGGGGGCGAGGGACCGGCGGGGGGGTGTGCGAGGGACCGGCGGGGGGGGGGGGGAGCGGGTGCCCGCGGCGTGGGACCGGCGGGGTGTGGGAAAGGCGAGGGTGTGGTGGGAAAGGCGAGAGGGGGGCCGAGAGCCCGGCGGAGGGCGGGGGGAGTGGCGTGGACCCGGCCGGAATGGCGCCTTTGTCGGATTACGGCCGCTGCCTGGACTGGGTTCAGAGTTTGTCGTTCCTGCTTGCCGCCCGGCGACGGGAGAACGGTCTCCCCGGACCGCAGGCGGCAGTGGACGGGACTCGCTCCCTAGGCGCCAGGCTGACCGACGGCGACGCTCCGACGCCGCGCATGGAGCCGATGGACCGGGCGGGCAGACACCGCAGCCCCTCCCCCCCCGGAGAAACGGGAACTCCTTTTCCTCCCCCAAACCATTCCGCGGGTCGGATTGGACCCTTCGCGGGTAGTTTAACACCCCGATATAAAACAAACAGATTCCCCCTCCCCGCAACGCAATGCAACGCAATATTTCAAGGTCCCACTCACCCAAACTAGGCCCTGAGCGTCGAGGCGATGCATTGAAAATCAAAGGGAAAATGGCGGTGATCTGATCCCGCCCACTGCGCACGCGCGGAGAGACGGCGTCATTTTGCGTTGCTTCTGCGCTTTGGTCACTGCGCAGGCGCGGATGGTCGCAAATATTTTTTTCAAATCAACCCGCGGGCCTGAACCCGAATTTCCCGAATTTCGCGTAAATTCCTTCAAAGTGGAAACACTGATTGCGCTCCAATTTTTTTTACTCTGGGAAAAAAGGGGGGGTGCGGTCGCACCCAACGCAACTCCCCTTTGGACGGCCATGTCAATGGTCCGACCGCCTTGGCCTTTACCATCTCCAATCATTTAAACTCCTCCTCCCATTCCCACACTGACCTTTCAGTTCTGGGCCTCCTCCATTGTCAGAGTGGGCCGTACACAGGAGGAACAGTACCTCATATTTCGCTTTGGTAGCTTACAAACCAGCAGAAGGAATTTGATTTCTCTAATTTCAAATAATCCTTGACTTCCCTCACTCTCCCGCCCACCCGTCGTCATATTAGTGTCTCTCCGTCCGTCCCCCGCCCTTACCGTCCAAGTCAACAATAGAAAAGAGAGAATAGACAATTGGTGCATGAGTAGGCCATTTGGCCCTTCGAGCCAGCACCGCCATTCATTGTGATCATGGCTGATCATCCACAATCAGTACCCGTTTCATGCCTTCTCCCCATATCCCCTGACTCTGCTATCTATAAGAGTTCTATCTAACTCTCTATTTAAAGCATCCAGAGAATTGGCCTCTTCTGCATTCTGAGGCAGAGAATTCTATAGATTCACGACTCTCTGGGTGATTCTACTACTTTCACTGTTCGTATCTCTTCGTTATCCTCTCCTCCTTAGCCAACAATGAATAACAACGTGGGCTCCTGGGTCATCAGTGCCGGCACTAATTTATTCTGTTGCTTGTTATACCTGTTACGACTCCCGAAAGCAGGTACTTCAGAGTCGAGTAACATAAGTCAAAAACCAGGTTTACGTTCAAAAATAGTTTAATTATTTAATAACACACCAAAACCCAAACCTGATTCAAACAACCCAGACAAGGATGAATGGATTAACAAACAACTTAAAGGTGCTCAGGCCAGCCACGCGATGGACCGTCGAACCCGAGGCTCTAAACCTGCCTAAAAGAAAGCTATCCCTGAAACAAAAGACCGATAACGTCTAAGGACAGCCCAATTCAATATTTGGTACTACGTAATGTTGAAATTACACAAAGTTCTATGCCATGTGGCCGGGCCTTTCGCAGCTCACACCAGCACAACCGCACGAGGCAGGGTCGTCGTCGAAAGAGAAAGGATTCTGGGAACTCTTCTATTTATTCTGGGGATGAGTCAGCCGTCACCTGACGCAGCTTAGCCAATCGGTTACAGGAGCCTTTTAGCCTGCACTCGGGAAAGAAACAGAGAAGGTTAATACATAACATTGACCAAGAGGGGGAGCGCATAACACCCCCACCCAAAGATACTGAATAAGTTTCGGAAGAAGAGAGAAAAAACACCACCAAATCCCCGAAACTATTCAGGAGCTAAACTCCACTGGCTCGACAAGGCGTCAGCCAAGACATTATCCTTGCCACGGATATGCCTGACCTCCAGGTTATAGTCCTGCAGCTGCAAACTCCAGCTCATTAACCGCCGGTTCCTATTCTTCATATTATTCAAAAATACCAACGGATTATGATCCGTGAGTACGATGACATGGACATTAGAGGAGCCAACATAAACCTCGAAATGACTCAGAGACATCAACATAATAATAATAATATTTGTATTTATATAGCACTTTTCAATCAAATCACTTGAAACCAAAGTGCTTTACAGAGAATTATCCATATCCATATGTTGATATCAACATATCAACATTCACACGCAGGCAAAGGTGGGTGAAGTGTCTTGCCCAAGGACACAACGACAGTATGCACTCCAAGCGGGATTCGAACCGGCTACCTTCCGGTTGCCAGCCGAACACTTAGCCCATTGCGCCATAGCAAGGGCCTCTTTCTCAATGGTGGAGTACCACTTCTGATGTCGATTAAACTTCTTAGAGAAGTACGAAACTGGATGCTCCACCCCATCTGAATCATCATGTAGAAGAACTCCGCCAACCCCATGATCAATAGCATCCACTGCCAACTTAACTGGAAGCTCAAAATCAGCTGCCGCAAGCACAGGTGCGCGCACCAGAAGACTTTCAGTATGTTCAAAGGCTTGTTGACATTCTGCGGTCCACACAAATGCTACCTTCGGACTCAGCAAATCCGTCAAAGGGGCAGCCACCGCAGAGCAGTTTGGACAGAATCCCCTATAGTACCCAACCATAGTCAGATACCTACGGAGTTCAGTCCTCGAGGTTGGAGCAGGAAATGCGACAATATGCTCCACCTTTTCCTTGAGACTACGAACCTGACCCCGGCCCACCACCTTACCCAGATACGTTACCGTGGCCTGGTCAAATTCACACTTCCCCAGATTGATTGTTAGCTTTGCCTCCGCTAGTCGATGGAATACCTCCTTCAGATGACCGATGTGTTCGATCCACGACCTGGAGCACACAACCAAATCATCAAGATATGCCTCACAGAAGGAAAAAACAGACAATACAATGTTCACCAACCGTTGGAAGGTTGCCGGCGCATTGCGCATCCCAAACGCCATCACTGTATACTGCAGAAAGTTATCAGGCGTAACGAACACAGAGATCTCCCTCGCCCGCCCAGTCAAGGGAACTTGCCAATACCCTTTCAACAAGTCCAATTTGGACACACAAGATGCACTTCCCACAGGATCCACGCAATCCTCCATTCGTGGGAGAGGATGGCAATCCGGCTTAGTTGCTCCATTTACTTTCCGAAAGTCCGTGCAAAACCTGTCCTCCCCATTAGCCTTCGTAGCCAGTAGACACGGAGAGCTCCACGGACTACAACTAGATTCAGCAATTCCATGCCGCAGCTTATAGTCAACCTGACTCCCTGGATGATGACGCTTGTCAGGGTTGACCCGATACGGATGCTGTTTAATTGGCGCAGCACCGGCCACGTCAATGTCATGCTGCAACACAGACGTCTGAGAAGGCACATCCGAGAACAGTGACACATTGGACTTCACCAAATCAAGCAGATCACCCCGCTGACTTTCAGTCAAATGCGCCAGCCGCAAGGGAAGCGACTCCAAAGCCTCAGAGTTACACAGCCTTCCCTGCGTCATTGCCACCGACAACCGTGTCTCACCCACATCACCACCCGTGTCCGGGGGCAGCACCACTGCAGCCAAAACAGGCTTAGACGAAACCGAAGGACACAGCACCTCCCCATCAACCTCCACAGGCTCCTGCTCATGGTACTGCTTCATCATGTTGACATCACAGATCTGAGTCTTTCGCCTTCGATCAGGGGTACCTATAACGTAATCCCTTTCACCAACCTTCTTAACCACCTGATAGGGACCGCTATACCGAGCCTGCAGACTCGAACCAGGAATAGGCAACAACACCAGGACCTTGTCACCTGAAGAAACATTCCTACTAGAAGCCTTCCTGTCGAACCACCCCTTCATCCTAGACTGAGCAGAAGCAAGATTACCCATTACCTGACCAAAAACCTTCGACATGAAGTTGGAACCTTGGTCACTCTGCACCACCTTGGGCAAACCGAACAACGAAGAAAACGTAGTGAGAGACTTCACAATGGTAGGGGCAGTAATTCTACGGAAAGGGACCTCCTCCGGAAAGCGTGTAGACGCACACATAATTTTCAATAACTTGTTGCCCACCTTTGTCCGCGGTAGAGGACCCACACAATCAACTCGAATCCGTTCAAACGACTCACCGACCACAGGGATTGGATATAAAGGCGCAGGAACAATCGATTGGTTCGGCTTTCCTGCCACCTGGCAAATGTGACAACACGTGCAATGCTGTTTCACGTCCCTTTTCAACCCTGGCCAAAAGAAATTCCGTAAGATACGGTCATTCGTCTTATTGACTCCCAAATGTCCACCCAGAGGACCATCATGAGCCAAACAGAGTATCCCTTCCCTATACCGACGAGGTATCACAATCTGATCAACCACGCTTCAATCATCATGCCCAGATACATCCAAGGGAGACCACTTTCGCATCAATAAGCCCTCCCTTAGAAAAGACCCCTTTGCTGTGGAATCCATATCCCCCTAAGGCACCGCGCGGTCGAACAGCTCAGACAAACTTGGTTCACTCTTTTGCTCCTCAACCAGCCGGTCACTTGACAGCGACACCGGCCCATTTTCAGACACTATCTCATCTTGAGATGTAGAAACACCCTTCACAACACAGGATCCCTCATTCAGATCCCCCAAAATGCTCTCACTCAGGTCCACTACATCTTCAAACTTTGCCTGGCTCTCCGCCATAGCCCTCGTGACAGCACAAGCTGCGAAGACCGTCGGATGCTGCATAGCCAACCCACCAGGACTCTGCACCATCGGAACAGCCGTTACCTCAGGAGTAACCAAAACTCCATCTCCTACCAAGTCATTCCCCAAAATTACTGAAATTCCCTCAACGGGAAAACACGGCCGTAACCCAACAGTTACCCGGCCTGAAACCAACTCGGACTCGAGACTCACGGTATGCAAAGGTACTACCATGTCATCCATCCCGAATCCTACCACAGGGACACTTGACCCAACCGATGATTCCGCAGAAAACGGCAGTACACTATCCAATATAAAGGACTGAGTAGCACCAGTATCACGCAAGATGGATACTGGAACTCTATCGCCCCCGGGACACGCCTTTAACATGTGCCCTCTCTCTCTACAATAGTAGCACACAGGACCTTCGCTAGTCCTCAAATTTCAGTCCACCCTATGAGCTCGGACCTCCCCCCTGTATCAACGTGCTGCCACTTGCAGGCACAGATAGACATTTGACACTGCCACCGGTGACACCACCACGATCAACCGGCCGTGCACCAAAACTATAGGAGCGCCCAACAAAATCAGCTTTATGAGTCCATACATACTCATCTGCCAACACCGCGGCTCCAGACACCTCATTCACTTTCTGCTCATTAAGGTAAGCAGTAACCCTCTCAGGGAGACAGTTCCCAAAGTCTTCCATAATCCTATCTAATTCTTTCTCCCGCAGCCTAATCTGCGCCCTCTTTGTTTCCTCCTCAGCCGCACGCAGCTGAATCTCTGCTCTTTTTAGCTCCAACTCCTTCACCCTTATGACTGCCTCCATGTCCTGACCAGGCTGACCGGAAGATGTGGGACTGTCTGCCCAGCCAGGCAAAACCCCACTCTCCACCAACGCAGCCCACAACACCGATTTAATTACATGTTTCTTAGCATGTGGGTCAATAGGCACTTCATATTTCCCTGCCAGAAAAATCAAATGCTCCTTCGTACCTCGATCAAACAACTCCCGACTAGGAGCCTCAATAAAGTCCTTCCATTTAGACTCCATCTCAAATGTAGCCAAAGCACCAGCTAAACCCTGGGCACCACTGCTACCACAAACAGGGATTTTCCCCCCCTTACTACACACAGAGACTTCCTCAGTCCAGAAGCCTCCCAAAACCCCCCCAAAACGTCTAGGGTCCTCAAAACTAAGAGCCAATGCACCAGCCAAACCCTGGGCACCAATGCTACCACAAACAGGGGAAAACTATTTACCTCACAACACACACAGGCTTCCTCAGTCCAGAAGCCTTCCAACCCCCCCCCCCACAAACGTCTAGGGTTCTTAAAACTTAGGACGAGCCCCCACTTTGTTACGACTCCCGAAAGCAGGTACTTCAGAGTCGCGTAACATAAGTCAAAAACCAGGTTTACGTTCAAAAATAGTTTAATTATTTAATAACACACCAAAACCCAAACCTGATTCAAACAACCCAGACAAGGATGAATGGATTAACAAACAACTTAAAGGTGCTCAGGCCAGCCACGCGATGGACCGTCGAACCCGAGGCTCTAAACCTGCCTAAAAGAAAGCTATCCCCGAAACAAAAGACCGATAACGTTTAAGGACAGCCCAATTCAATATTTGGTACTACGTAATGTTGAAATTACACGAAGTTCTATGCCATGTGGCCGGGCCTTTCGCAGCTCACACCAGCACAACCTCACGAGGCAGGGTCGTCGTCGAAAGAGAAAGGATTCTGGGAACTCTTCCATTTATTCTGGGGATGGGTCAGCCGTCACCTGACGCAGCTTGGCCAATCGGGTACAGGAGCCTTTTAGCCTGCACTCGGGAAAGAAACAGAGAAGGTTAATACATAACATTGACCAGGAGGGGGAGCGCATAACAATACCTCTAGTTTCGTTCTTCTAGGGGGCTAGGGGGCGCCCTCCTGTGTGGTATGGCTGCCCAGCCTGCAGCTGTCCGTTTTCATCTTTTTTTAAAATTTTTAGTTAGTTAGTTGTTTTGTTTTTAGGAGTTCTATTCTTTTTTATGTGGGGGGGGGGGGAAGGGGGAAATTACTTTCTAGGGTCCATACCTGGTCGGAGAGGCAGCTCTTCTCCGGGCTGCACTTTCGACCTGTCCTCGCGGCCTACCAGCGGGCCTGGAGCGGCGTTTCCTGAGGGGACCGCCCAGAACCTCGGCTTCGGCGGCGGCGCAGCGCTGGAGCGCTATCGCGGAGCGGAGCGGGCGATGCCTTGCCCGGGTCGCCGCGCTGGAACTCCGGTGAGCTGGGACCGCCGGTGAACATAGCGGAGCTGCAGGTCTGTGGAGCGGTCAGCTGCGGGCGGCGGCACAGCGCTGGAGCGCTATCGCGGAGCGGGTGATGCCTTGCCCGGGTCGCCGCGCTGGAACTCCGGTGAGCTGAGACCGCAGGTGAACATCGTGGAGCTGCGGGACTGTGGAGCGGTCAGCTGCGGGACTGGAGCGGTCAGCTGCGGGCGGCGGCGCTGAACTTTACATCGGGAGCCTGGGATCTTGCGACGAGATCGCCAGTGGTGGAGCTCCATCGAGCGCGGCCTGTCGGCTTCGGAAGCCGCGGACTCCGGTAGGGAGACGGCCGTTCCAGGTGTCCCGAGCTGCTGAGAGGGTTCTCCCGACGCCGGAGCACCATCACCCGGCGAAGAAGGGCCTGTAACATCGGCCCCCGTAGCGGCGACTGTGGAGGCCTATATAGGCCAGACTATGGGTGGACAAGGGATATGGACTGGACTTTGTGCCTTCCCCCATAGTGGGATCCATTGTGGGGGGATGTTTTTATGTTTTATGTTAAATTTCTTTAATGTTGTGTCTATTTGTGCTGCATGGCAAGAACAAATTTCACTACACCATTTGGTGTATGTGACAATAAATGTCCTTTGTCCTTTGTCCTTTGTCCTTCTACGACTCCCAGTCTGAAGAAGAATCTCAAACCGAAACGTCATCTATTCCTTTTCTCCAGAGATGCTGCCTGACCCGTTGAGTTACTCCAGCTTTTTATGTCTATCTTACGTGAATATGCTGCAGTGGTTTCACACCCCAAAATACATCGTCACATTTATCTAAACCCATTTCCCTTTACTCGACTCACTCGATCAGCCGATCAAAACCCGGCTTTAATTCTTTAATCTTCAATCTCTATGATACCACCTATTTTAATGTCTCCATAACACCTATTTCAATTCTTGTCTATCTCACTCGGACCCATTACACCATTATGTCTTGATCATCCTCCACTCTTTTTCCATTAAACGGCATCCCGTGTGTCCTTGATCATAGCCATGATCACATTGAATGGCGGTGCTGGCTCGAAGGGCCGAAATGCCTACTCCTGCACCTATTGTCTACTGTCTATTGTCGTCCTCTTCACCCTTTTCCCCTCTTCCCGCTCTTGCCTCTCATAGAGTGGTGAAGTATAGTGGCCAGAAAGTCATGGGGTCGTACAGGTGGAAACAGCCCCTTCGGCCCATCATCCCCACACCTGCCGACATGTCCGAGCTACACTCGTCCCCCTTGCCTGCGTTTGGACCATATCCCCCTCAAACCTGTACTATCAATTCCAAACCTGTCCTATCCATAAACGAATTTGTGCCTTTTGTCGAGAATCTAAATACATCTACCAAAGAGTCATACGACGGGGATTCTCATATCTCCAATTCGTCATGGTCATAGAGTCTTACATCGTGGGAAAAGAGCCTTATGCCCAAATTCTACACACCGGCCAACACGTCCCACCCACACTAGTCCCATTAACGTTGCGATAGTACCTGCCTCAACTACCTCCCCCGGCTGCTCACTCCATGCACCCACCACCCTTTGTGTGAAAACGTTATCCCTCAGATTCCTGTGGATAAATCTCCCCGCATCCTCAACCTATGTCCTCTGGCTCTCGATTCCTGGGCAAGAGACTCTGTTCGTCTACCCGATCTATTCCTCTCATGATTTTGTACACCTCTATAACATTATCTCTTATCCTCATGCGCTCCGAGGAATAGTCAAGTCAAGTCAAGAGTGTTTTATTGTCATATGTCGCGGACGGGGAAATGAAATTCTCACTTGCTGCAGCACAACAAAAATATGTGATATGTAAACATTGTATATAACGGGGAAAAAGAAGAAAAAGTTCAATAAATAACAACATAGCGCAAATAACATAATAATATGGTATTTTGCAGTTCAGAACTCAGGAAAGAAAGGTACAGGAAAGATCTTCTGATATATGCACGCCAAGGAATTTGAAGTTATTTACCCTCTCCACCATATCCCGATGATATAAAAAGGATTGTGGGTCCTTATCCTTCCCCTGCTAAAATCCACAATCCGTTCCTTGGTCTTACTGATGTTGAGAGCCAGGTTGTTGTGCTGGCACCATTTGGTCCGTCGGTCGATCTCACTTCTATAATAGTGAGTTAGCCTGCTGAACCTCTCCCTATAACCCGGGCTCTCGAGTCCTGGCAATGTCCTTGGTAAATCTCTGCACCTTTTCCCGCTTATAAGGCAATAGTACAGGTATTTGGAAATAAACTGGTGAAACAGGCGGTGCTGAATTGGCAGTATCGGAAGTGTGCGACCAGTCTTAGTGTGTCCACTCAATGATGGCCAGCAACTGAGGTGCTTGTAAGACGTACAATACTATGAGCTTTCTAACAGTGGTCCCAGGGAAGGTTATACCAGACGCACCACACCCAGGAAGGTGGGTGGACAATGTTACCACGGGAGGGGTATGTCAGGTGGAATGCATCCAAAAGGAAGGAATGAACACCAGATCCCACAGCGGAGTTTGAGTTTAGATTCAGTTGAGTTTAATTTATTGTCACGTGTAGTGAGCTACAGTGAAAAGCCTGTTTTGCTTGCTTACCAGTCAGCCGTAAGATAATACACGATTACAATCGAGCCGTCCGTCGTGTACAGAAACGTTATAAAGGGAATAACGTGAATAACATTTGGTGCAAGACAAGGTCAAGTAAAGTCCGATCAAAGATATTCGAGGTCATCAATGAGGTAAATAGTAGTTCAGGACTGCTCTCTGGTCGTTGGTAGGGTGTTTCAGTTGCCTGATAACATCTGGGAAGGAACTGTCCCTGTGTATGGAGAGATGTGTTTTGACATTTCTATACCTTTTGCCTGATGGGAGAGGGGGGTAGAGGTGCGACTTGTCCCTGATTGTGTTGCTGGCCTTGCCGAGGTAGTCTGAGGTATAAATGGAGTCAATGAAAGGGAGATTGTTTTGCGTGATGGTCTGGGACTTTGTTGCGGTCTTGGATGGCGCTGTCCCCAAACCATGTCGTGATGGATCCCGCTAGAAGAAAATCAGTCCCCACCGTAAGTGGACCCGCTCTGATCTCAGGAGGGAGCTATCACCAGACCGGTTCCACTACGAAGGGAAATAGGTCGATTAGCCACAAGGCGAACATTACACTGGCCGCTGTGCACTGCCGAACGATGTGCTAGGATTGGTTCAAGGGTGCAGTTTACCGAGACCCGCCCCGAGCACAGAGGGAGACGGGAGGGCGGAGGTAAGGTGACGGCGAGGGGTGATAATGGTAGGTGAAGAGGGGAGAGTAGGGGGGAGAGGGTGGGAGAAAAGGGGGAGAGGGAGAGCACATGAGAGTCGAGGGAGATAAAGAGGTGGGAGGCAGGGATGGGAGGATATTTAGACGGCAATGGTTTTGCTGAGTGAAGACAGAGGGGAGGTGTAAGGAGAGTAGTGAGGAGAGAAGATGAGTGGGGAAGGGAAGACGAGGTGGGAGGAGGTAAAAGGGAGTATCGACGGAAAGGGGAGGTGGGACGATTGTGGAAGTCAGAAATATCTCGCTGTGACGGGTGTGCGGTCATCCGTCTGCACTGACACTTGAAAGATGGTGGATAAGGTGAAAGTGCTGGAGGCCTGAGCGGAGAGACTGCGGACACCTCTGGTTTACTTCAGGCTGAGGATTTATTCATGAACCGAATCACTGATGTGACCGGATATTTCACCGCGCGCGTCACCTGCTCCCTGAACTTGGACTGGGTCACCGCGTAAATGAATGTGTTCGTGCAGCAGTTGAGATCACTCAGCAACGTCCCGACATAGTTAAATATCCATTCAGAATCAGTTCGATATACTCCCCTTCCAGCGATCTGATACCAGAGGAAATTTACAACAGCCGTCAGCCACAGCAGGATGAAGCTGCCGGAGATGGTCAAGAGTAAAACCATAGACCTCCTCCTATTCTCCATCTCCCGGTCACTGCGGTTCTCCCCCTTGCTCCGATCCCTCAGCCCCTTACGGACCCGATTTGCCACTAAAATGTGCCGGATTGTCAGAGCGTTGAGCAGCAGGATCACAGCGAAAGGGAGAAGCGGAGTTAAAACAGTGTCGAACCAGTCATATGCCACCCAAATCGGTTCAGTGAAATAACTGATTTTTACGGGACAGAACCACGGCACATTGTCGATGATACGTGATGGTTCAATAATGAAGTAGCAGGGGATGTTTTTTAGACAGAGCAGAACGCCGATTGTTGCGAGAACCACGGCAGCAGTTTTCCCCGCTGCAATGTTTTGTTTTCAGCTTCTGGCAACAAATGGCGACAAACCGGTCATAGGTGAATGCGACGGTAAACCAGACAGAGCAGTTCACCGCTGCACGCTTCAGTACAAAGCCAACACTGCACACAGGGGTGATGGACAGGAAATTCCACGGAAAGTAATGGGCTCTAATACGATACAAAATGACTTTGGTGAAGATGGTGAGAAGATCGGCCGCTGCCATGGCCACCAGGTAGCGAGTCGTGCAGGTGGAGAGGCCGCACTTTCCCCGGGACAGGATCACAATCGCCAACAAATTCACTGCAAAGAGAAAAGGGAACGGAAATTGGGCGTCGCTAAACTCGTTTATGGGGGCTGAACACCGGCTCGATTACCTGCTAAACAATCTGGAATATTCGAGTGGGTGCAGGGTACAACTTTTAACAGTCTCAATTTCTGGCGCAGCGGTAGAGTTGCTGCCTCACAGCGCCAGAGACCCGGATTCGATCCTGACTACGGGCGCTGTCACTGCGGCGTTTATACGTTCTCCCTGTGATCGCATTGATTTTCTACGGGTGATCCAGCTTCCTCCCACAATCTAAAGACGTGGAGGTTTGTAGGTTAATTGTCTTTGGTAAAAATGTAAAACTTCTTTCGTGTACGGGGTTATCGGCGGGGACTCGCTGGGCCGAAGGGCCTGTTTTCGCGCTGTATGTCTTTCCTAATCCCATTATCGCAGTGCAGAAGCAAAGTAAGACGTTATGCCTAAACGATTATCGTCCAGTGGCCTTGACATCCACCATCATGAAATGTTTTCAGAGGCTAATTATGGAACGCACATCCAGTCTACCCAGCGAACTTGACCCACTGCGGTTCGCCTACCCACAACACGTCCACGGACGATAACATCACCCATGCCTCACACTCATCCCTAGATGAGAGAAACACCAACGCCAGACTCCTATTCATAGACTACAGCTCTGCCTTTAAACCATTATACAATCCAAGCTTATCACCAAACCCACTGAACTTGGTGTCAGCAATCATCTCTGCAATTGGACCCTGAACTTCGTGACCAATAGACCCCAATCAGTGAGGTTAGGGGACAGATCATGCTTTCCGATAATCCTCAACACGGGGGTTCCGCAAGGATGCGTTCGCAGCTAACTTCTTTACTCTTTGTACACACACAACTGCGCTGCCATGTACAAATCTAATTCAATTTTCAAATTCTTGGACAACTCCACACATGCGGAGCGGATGTGAAATAACCATAAGCCGGAATACCTGAAGGATATCGACAACCTCGTCTCCTGGTGTCGAGACAACATCCTTAATCTCAATGTCAGCAAGACAAAGGAGATAGTGATCGACTGCAGAAAGCAAAGCGTACACATGGTACAGTTTGCATTTATGGTGCCGAAGTAGAGATGGTTGAAAACTTCAAATTCCTTGGAGTCTATATTGCCAACAACGTCTCATGGACCACCCACATTGAAGCAACGGCCAAGAACGCACGCCAGCTTCCTTCGAAGGCTTAAGAAGTTCGGCATGCCGCATACAACTCTCATTAACGTCTGCAGATAGTTACACCACAGAGAGCATCTTAGCGGGATGCATTGCAGCTCCATCCAAGACCGCTAGAAATTCCAACGAATAGTGGACGCAGCCCAGACCATCGCACAAACAAACCTCCCTTCCATTGCGACTCCATCTATACTTCACGCAGCCTCGGCAAGGCTAGCAGCATAATCAAGGAAGGATCGCATCCTAGCCAATCCCTCTTCGCCCCTCTCCCATCAGGCAAAAGTTATAGAAGAGCTGGAGAGGGGAGGGAAGGGGTCACACACATGGCCGGGAAATAGAGGGGTGGGGGTGGGGGTGGCGACAGACAGGGCCAACAATGAGATGGATAAAGACAGAAATACCGACGTGCAAAGGAGACCTACAATAGTGCATGATCTCTCCGGTGTTATGGCGGGTGATTGCCGCCTGCCCGCTGTTTCTGACGCTAAAGCCTTGGGATCGTTGCCCTTCGTGTTTGCGTGGAGGGGAAGGAGGTATTGTGCTGTTTGATCGACCCCTGCTATCCCAGGGACAGGGAGACACAGCGGCTTTTGAGACTGGTGGGCAATCACTACCAAAGTGTCTGCCCACACAGTCAGTACACCTCTCCTACACTTGTCTCCCGTACTAAGTCACCCCAACCACCCTCTTCCCCCAATCCCCTCCCCTCCCCCCTCCCCCCCCCCACCTTTCCCTTCCAACTCCAGTCCCGTCCCGACCCCCTGGGAAACTGAACGGAGAGACAATCAACTGCCACAGAATCAGGTAATGTACAGATAATACAGATGCTGGTTGCCAAAAATGAACACACAGTGCTGGAGTAACACAAAGACGCAGCAGAATTTTGGAAACGTCATCCCGTCACCCATTACATCTCTCCAGAGATGCTGCCTGTCCCGCTGAGTGACCATACTGAGGGAATTCCCACGTATATGAAGCAGAGAGAAACGTGAGTTTTGCACGGCTCTGCCCGACTTTTGAGAATGGACTCGGTGGTTTGTACCCACTCCCCCTCCCTGCCCACCCGCCCACCCACCAAGCCAGCCAGCCGGACCCCTCCTCGTTACAGCGGCGGAAGCGGCATTTCCAAGAATATGTGGTAGAGAGCTGGGGCAGGGCTGGGATGGGAGCAGGGCAGATGAGGCGCACCAAGGGAGCAAACAAGTTGATGGCTGCAAGGGGCAGGCGGCAGAGGTCTTGTGCCCCAGCGAGGTAGACCGTACTTCCCCCTGCTAATCCACACACAGAAAGAGGGAGATGAGAGCAGATAATGATCCCAGCCTAACCGAAGAGCCTTGTCACCCCAGACAGATTAATGACGCCTGCGCATCCCCCCCCCCCCCACCCCAACCTCCCTCCACCTCAACTCACGCCTGGGCACCAAAGCGGCTCAGGAGGCGAACCCTGAGCTCCGTCTCCCAACACTCTGATGTGCAACTGATGTGAAAGAACAGCGGCTGCGGCCGGCCGGCACCCGGCATGGACTTCTCACACCGTCACACACGAAAAGTGTGTGCAAATAAACAAAACCAAGGAATAAAACCAAAGCCCGGCTGGAAAGGCAACTGAAAATATATTCCGCTTAGAACGAGCAGGCGCGGAGACATCCGTCCACATTCAAAGATTTCATCTCCCGTCTCCCCGCAGTGTGTAGACCTGGCAGTAAATTCAATTACAATATAGCAAACCTCCGCCCGCTGGTCTTCTAACTACGTGATGCGTGTTTCAAACAAATCAAAAGTATAACTGCTCTGGCACTGGACGGTGCGCATTTTCCCTTTGTAGGTCACATCAATAGATGCGGCCGCGCTGAATTCTATCTTTAACTCAATGACGCTGGATGGAGCTGTCTTCTTTAACACTGTTGCTTCGCCGCCACCGCCTCCTTGCTGCACAATGCAGCGAATGCGGGGCCGAGATCCTGCCTAGTTTTTTTAAGTTCTGAAATGGAATAACTTTCAATACTGAATCAGAATATAATTACTGTATGAGATGCTGTCCAGCTCCTCTATTTGATACTTAAAACATACCTTAATTCATGGTTGGCTCAAGAGTAACTCGGGAGAGGAACTTGGTAACTCGGGAGAGGAACTTGGTACATCACTCGTTTAAACTCGTGAAAATAAACTTGGAATCTCGTAGACAACCACGAGTGTGATTTTTTCTTTCACTCGGGATCACTCGTCGTGGGTGGACTAGCACCGTGAGACAGGGCCATTACTTTTCAGCTGTAGCAGGCAACTGAATCATCCTCCCACAGCGAGACCACAGTCCTGAACTACTATCTAGCCCATTGGTGACCCTCAGACCATCTTTGATCGGACTTGCACTATAAAGGTTATTCCCTAATCATGTATCTGTAAATGGCTCGATTGTAATCGTAAATTGTATTTTGCTGACATGATAGCACGAAACAAAAGCGTTTTACTGTACCTTGGTATACGTGATAATAAACTAAACTGAATAGAAATAAACTAAACTCAGACAGGGATCTGGCTCTGCCCATCTTACCCACTTCAGGGGACATAAAGGATAAGACGATGGGCGAGCTAAATGCCGGAAATGAACGAGCAGCCAGCCGCTGTCGTAGGTTGAATGGTCTTTACAATCGTTAATCCTGCTCAGAGTCTCTGATGGGGCCGAATTTACAGACATGACCGTGACCCGTTTAGTTTAACTAGGGTTTGGGAACACAGCATCTGATGAGGCCGAGAATGTTTCCAGAGGGAAGGCAGGGATAGGCCATTATCCAACAGCCCCATTACTAAATTAATTCCACAGCGATTTCAGCTCGGTAATGAAACACACTAGTACATCCGCGGAGCTGGTGCAGGTGCACAGATACTGTTTGTGACCATTGGGCAGTGGAATCCGACTGTGACACACCCCATATCTAGACATATCCGCAGGTCAGTGTGTTCACTCTGATTAATAACTCAAACAAATAACTCCATAATGTAAAGCCCCCACCCCTCACCAACCCCCACCCAATACCCCATTTTCGTACCAATCACACATTCCCGGGGAACTGCCTGTCCCAATCACTGGGACAACTCTGGGCAAGGTCCCATTGAAGGCTTCAGAATTTAGGGATGCAGCGTAGAAACATGTCCTTCGGCCCACCGGCTCAACGCCGAACAGCGATCACTCCAACCACTAAAGCTATTCTACACACTAGGGAGAATTTTTAAAATTTGCACCAAGCAGTTAACCTACAATGCTTTACGTCTTTGGAGTCTGGGAAGAAACCGGTGCACCCGGAGAAAACCTACGTGATCACAGGGAGAACGTATAAACTTCGTGCCTTCAGCAGGTCAGGATCGAACCCGGGTTTCTGCTGCTGTAAGGCAGCAACTCCGCCGCTGTGCGGCCTATAGGCAAGGACAATATTCAAGTGGATTCCGGGAGTGTGGAAAACAACGGTTTGCTTCCGGCTGTGCGCAAATACGAAAATCGCAGTGTTAATTCAGAATATGTAACTGAGAGCATTGCGATAAACCTAGTTATTTTGTACAACGACTATCAATTGGGAAGTTTGTAACATGACCACAATCAGCTCAACATAGCTTAAAGGAACATACTATACCAAAGATCAAATCAGATAAAGGGGAATTATTAACAAAACCGAAGGATATTAATAAAAGATTTGCGCAATTTTACGAGAATTTGTATACATCTAAAACGATAATTGATTCCAATAATATCACAAAGTTCTTGGATACCTGTAATCTTCCAAAGTTAGAGCTGAAGGAACAAGAGGAACTGGGTGCACAAATCTCAATTAAGGAATTAGAAGATACAATAAACTCACTAAAGAATGGAAAAACACCAGGCCCTGATGGATTTACTAATGAATTTTATAAAAGCTTTTATGATAAAATAATACCAAGATTACAAAAAATGTACCAATACGCTTTTAAAAAACGAATACTACCTGATACATTAGCGGAATCAACGATTACATTAATACCTAAGAAAAATAAAGATTTAGAAGAACCTGGTTCATATAGAGCTATAGCATTGTTAAACACAGATCAAAAAATATTAGCGAAAACATTAGCTAGAAGATTAAGTAAATACATTAGTAAATTAATAAACCCAGATCAGACAGGGTTTATCCCTAAGAGATACTCTTCTAATAATATGAGACGTCTACTCAACATAATGCACTCACACAAATCTGAAGATCAAGAATTATCAATTATTTCGCTGGATGCTGAAAAAGCATTTGATCAAGTAGAATGGAATTATATGGACAAAGTATTACAAAAATTTCAACTGGGAGAGAATTTTATTTTATGGATTAAGTTACTATATAACAAACCTACAGCTAGAATACTAACTAATAACATATTATCCTCGAAATTTCAACTATCAAGGGGAAATAGACAAGGATGCTCATTATCACCACAGCTGTTTGCTCTCATTATTGAACCGCTAGCAGAAAAAAATAGAATACACCCTGATATTCATGGATATAATACTAAAGACTCATAGAATAAAATATCTTTATACGCGGATGATATATTACTGTATATTACAAAACCTCAAATCACTATACCAAATATATTAAATTTAATTGAAGACTTTGGATCTTTTTCTGGATATAGAATAAATTGGAATAAAAGTGAAATTATGTCAATAAAACCGAAAGATTCAACACATCTTTTAAAATTCCCTTTTAAAATAGCTACAGAAAAATTTAAATATTTGGGAATCGAAATTACCAGAACATATCAAAGTATGTTCAGGGCAAATTTTGACCCCCTACTTAATAAATTAAATACACTAATTAAATTCTGGAAAACGCTCCCGATGTCTTTAATAGGCCGAATAGACGCAATAAAAATGATCTTTTTACCACAAATTTTATACCTATTTCAATCAATTCCTATATACTTACCTAAGAAGTTTTTAAAAAAACTCGACTCAGATATCACTAATTTTATATGGGACTATAAATCACATAGAATACAAAAAACTCATCTGAATAAACCTAAAGTATTGGGGGGTTTAGCACTACCTAATTTTATGTATTATTATTGGTCAGTAAATATTAAAAACATGATTCAACTGATGGATAACTCCGCCCAGCAAGTAGACTGGATTGTAATGGAGAAGGCTTTGTGTCTCAATGCAAGGAGCATTCGTAATAAGGTGGATGAGTTGAATGTGCAGATAGCTATTAATGACTATGATATAGTTGGGATCACGGAGACATGGCTCCAGGGTGACCAAGGCTGGGAGCTGAACATCCAGGGATATTCAATATTCAGGAGGGATAGAGAGAAAGGAAAAGGAGGTGGGGTAGCGTTGCTGATTAGAGAGGACATTAACGCAATGGAAAGGAAGGACATTAGGTTCGAGGATGTGGAATCGGTATGGGTAGAGCTGCGAAACACTAAGGGGCAGAAAACGCTGGTGGGTGTTGTGTACAGGCCACCTAACAGTAGTAGTGAAGTTGGAGATGGTATCAAACAGGAAATTAGAAATGCGTGCGACAAAGGCAAAACAGTTATAATGGGTGACTTCAATCTACATATAGATTGGGTGAATCAAATTGGCAGGGGTGCTGAGGAAGAGGGTTTCTTGGAATGTATGCGGGATAGTTATCTAAATCAACATGTAGAGGAACCAACGAGAGAGCAGGCTATTTTAGACTGGGTATTGAGTAATGAAGAAGGGTTAGTTAGCAGTCTTGTTGTACGTGCCCCCTTGGGCAAGAGTGACCATAATATGGTTGAGTTCTTCATTAGGATGGAGAGTGACATCGTTAATTCAGAAACAATGGTTCTGAACTTAAAGAACGGTAACTTTGAGGGTATGAGACGTCAATTGGCCAAGATTGACTGGCAATTAATTCTAAAAGGGTTGACGGTGGACATGCAATGGAAGACATTTAAAGACTGCATGGATGAACTACAAAAATTGTTCATCCCAGTTTGGCAAAAGAATAAATCAGGGAAGGTAGTGCATCCGTGGATAACAAGGGAAATCAGGGATGGTATCATAGCGAAGGATGATGCGTACAAATTAGCCAGAGAAAGCAGCATACCGGTGGACTGGGAGAAATTCAGAGACCAGCAGAGGAGGACAAAGGGCTTAATTAGGAAAGGAAAAATAGATTATGAAAGAAAACTGGCAGGGAACATAAAAACTGACTGCAAAAGTTTTTATAGATATGTAAAAAGCAAGAGATTAGTTAAAACAAATGTAGGTCCCTTGCAGTCAGAAACAGGTGAGTTGATCATGGGGAACAAGGATATGGCGGACCAATTGAATAACTACTTTGGTTCCGTCTTCACTAAGGAAGACATAAATAATCTGCCGGAAATAGCAGGGGACAGCGGGTCAAAGGAGTTGGAGGAATTGAGTGAAATCCAGGTTAGTCGGGAAGTGGTTTTGGGTAAATTGAATGGATTAAAGGCCGATAAATCCCCAGGGCCAGATAGGCTGCATCCCAGAGTACTTAAGGAAGTAGCTCCAGAAATAGTGGATGCATTAGTAATAATCTTTCAAAATTCTTTAGATTCTGGAGTAGTTCCTGAGGATTGGCGGGTAGCAAACGTAACCCCACTTTTTAAGAAGGGAGGGAGAGAGAAAACGGGGAATTACAGACCAGTTAGTCTAACATCGGTAGTGGGGAAACTGCTAGAGTCAGTTATTAAAGATGGGATAGCAGCACATTTGGAAAGTGGTGAAATCATTGGACAAAGTCAGCATGGATTTACGAAAGGTAAATCATGTCTGACGAATCTTATAGAATTTTTCGAGGATGTAACTAGTAGCGTGGATAGGGGAGAACCAGTGGATGTGGTGTATCTGGACTTCCAGAAGGCTTTCGACAAGGTCCCACATAAGAGATTAGTATACAAACTTAAAGCACATGGCATTGGGGGTTCAGTATTGATGTGGATAGAGAACTGGCTGGCAAACAGGAAGCAAAGAGTAGGAGTAAACGGGTCCTTTTCACAATGGCAGGCAGTGACTAGTGGGGTACCGCAAGGCTCAGTGCTGGGAGCCCAGCTATTTACAATATATATTAATGACCTGGATGAGGGAATTGAAGGCAATATCTCCAAGTTGCGGATGACACTAAGCTGGGGGGCAGAGTTAGCTGTGAGGAGGATGCTAGGAGATTGCAAGGTGACTTGGATAGGCTGGGTGAGTGGGCAAATGTTTGGCAGATGCAGTATAATGTGGATAAATGTGAGGTTATCCATTTTGGTGGCAAAAACAGGAAAGCAGACTATTTTCTAAATGGTGGCCGACTAGGAAAAGGGGAGATGCAGCGAGACCTGGGTGTCATGGTACACCAGTCATTGAAAGTAGGCATGCAGGTGCAGCAGGCAGTGATGAAAGCGAATGGTATGTTAGCTTTCATAGCAAAAGGATTTGAGTATAGGAGCAGGGAGGTTCTACTGCAGTTGTACAGGGTCTTGGTGAGACCACACCTGGAGTATTGCGTACAGTTTTGGTCTCCAAATCTGAGGAAGGACATTATTGCCATAGAGGGAGTGCAGAGAAGGTTCACCAGACTGATTCCTGGGATGTCAGGACTGTCTTATGAAGAAAGACTGGATAGACTTGGTTTATATTCTCTAGAATTTAGGAGATTGAGAGGGGATCTTATAGAAACTTACAAAATTCTTAAGGGGTTGGACAGGCTAGATGCAGGAAGATTGCTCCCGATGTTGGGGAAGTCCAGGACAAGGGGTCACAGCTTAAGGATAAGGGGGAAATCCTTTAAAACCGAGATGAGAAGAACTTTTTTCACACAGAGAGTGGTGAATCTCTGGAACTCTCTGCCACAGAGGGTAGTCGAGGCCAGTTCATTGGCTATATTTAAGAGGGAGCTAGATGTGGCCCTTGTGGCTAAAGGGATCAGAGGGTATGGAGAGAAGGCAGGTACGGGATACTGAGTTGGATGATCAGCCATGATCATATTGAATGGCGGTGCAGGCTCGAAGGGCCGAATGGCCTACTCCTGCACCTAATTTCTATGTTTCTATGTTTCTATGAAAGAGGATTGCTCCTCCAGAAATATTGGAGCGATCCTCCTCTCTCCAATGAAACTGAATAACATAAATTACAATAAGAACCCAATTATTCATAGTACAATTCGTATTTGGAAACAAATAAAACAAAATTTAAAATTAAGAAATTTATCACTTTTATTACCTATAGTCAATAACCCTTCGTCAAGTCCTTCTATTATAGATAAAGCTTATACACAATGGGATAGACTAGGAACGCTTGGTGACTTGTATGAAACGGGAAAATTACTTTCATTTCAACAATTACAAATAAAATATAAACTCGGAAATAATCAATATTATAAATATTTTCAAATATGCGACTATTTGAAAAAATATACAAAAGATCATTATAATAACCCAGTAGATGTATTGGACGAGGCAATGCAGATAAAAGCGGAATCAGCAAACTTAATATCATATTTGTATAATATTATTTTAAATGTACAAATACCACCTACGGAGGGTATCAGAAGAGACTGGGAACAAGAGTTAGCTATTAAAATTTCAAAGGAAAGTTGGAATGAATACTTATTAAACGTGCATAAATGCTCGATTAATGTAAGACAAACCTTAATACAATTTAAAATTTTACATAGATTATATTATTCGAAAACTAAAATTCATAAAATTTTCCCAAATGTATCATCTATTTGTGATAAATGTCAATCCCAAGAAGCTACTATAGCGCACTCATTCGTCTTCTGTACAAAAATTCAAAAATTTTGGAATGAAATTTTTGAAATCTTTACAAAGTTATTTAAAACAAGACTGATACCCAAAGCAGAATGGATTATCTTCGGAATAACGGAAGATGATCCAGAACTAAATGTGTTTCAAAAGAAATTAATGGACTATGGGTTAATAACTGGAAAAAAGCTAATTCTAAAATTTTGGAAGAAGGCTCCAATACCAACTATAAATATGTGGATTTCAAATATGTTTGAAACATTACACCTAGAAGAGATAAGACTCCTCCTAGCAGGTAAACCAGATCACTTCCACCTGACGTGGTCTGCATTTATAGAATTATTACAAACATAGGGTGCAAAAGTACTTTAAAAAAAATAAAAAATTGAGGTCAGGTAAGGGGGGATGATAGTTGAAGAGTTGGTATGTCCTATTTACGTAATGCTCAAAAAAATATATTTTTTTCTTTTTTTTTTCCTCTCTCTCTTTCTCTTTTTTTTCCTAGGGCCTATTTCTTAACTCTTTTTCTTTTGTTTTTAATTTCGCTCTTATAGGGTCTTCGTCCTTTTTTGTTGTTACATTTTCTACACTTTTCTACACTTTCACTTTTTCCTTCACTTTCTTCTTTCTTTCAATCTTTTCCTTTTCTAGTGTAAAAAAATAAATAAAGGGAGTACATTAATTGTAAGAAGATATAAATGACGAGTATTAATGTATGTGGTTGTAATGTAATGTACTTCTAATAAATAAAAATTAAAAAAAAAAATTAAAAAAAAATAATAATACTTGAATTGTTCTATACACATACCAGGAACTCCAATGGTGGCGATGATCACGTACAATACAGTCTCCACATAGACGTAGTCGGCCCACATCTTCTCTGAGCAGAGACGTGTCCCCGTGTGCTGCACGGAATCTCCTGGATGCCGTTTTGAGGCAAATCATTCGCGGTGATTTTATACCATTTACCATCTCCACTGGGGCAGCGAGGTTTCAACAGAGTTAAAAATAGACATTGTAAAATTATTGCCCAACCGATTACATCAGTCAAGACAAATTTTCCGCGTTGACAGGTTGCGATTGATCCGAGAATTGACGGGATTTTGGCGAGGCAGAGTGAAGTAAATCAGTAGCGGAATTCTTCCAGGAAAGGGGACTATCTTTCATGCTCTATTTGAGCCAACTCCCCCCTTCATGTTGTTTGGCTGAATTCCTTCAATGCCCATGGCTCTGCAAAGTAATGCCGAGGTATGTCTGAAGAAGGGTCTCGACCGGAAACGGCGCCCATTCCTTTTCTCATGAGATGCTGTCTCACCCGCTGAGTAACTCCAGCATTTTATGTCTACCTGAAGGTAATTCCAATTACCAAGGTACCCCACAGGTGTTTCCCGTTGCCCACATGGACTGTGCGACCTCTGTCCACAGGTTGAGGAATTCGTGCAACGGATCTTCTCAGACTGAAATTAACCACCACCGCCCCCCCGCCCCCCTCTTCTTCACCGCTGAATATGATCGCGGCTCTTCAGACCGTAATCTGCACACTCACACTCCCGGGGGCCTTGGGTAACCATTCACTCCTTGCTTGTCTGTAATGTATCTGACGTTGCCCTGGACAATAAAGTTCTCTGATTTTATCACCCGAGGAGGAAGACTCCCAACCTTCCGAGAACAAAAACGTTCCTGCCTCAGATGTCCTAAACCAGCGGTTCTTTACCTGGGGGTCGTGACCCCCATGGGGGTCGTTCGCGGATTTTCCGGGGGTCACGAAGGGCCTATAAATAACATATACATTTGTTGAGCCCATTTTTAGGAACCTAACAAAGGTATATACCACACACAGTATTTTGTTCGCGTATGCGTGTTGGTATACGCACACGGACTGTGTGTGGCCTGGATCATGTTCGATCGAGGCTCATGCTTGTCAACTGCCGTGTGTTAGCGTTCGTGCGTGGCTAAACAGTGAGAAGGCCTTACATTTACCCATTTTCACTATAATTTCATAACGGCACTTTAGTTTAGGTCATATAGAACGAATTTGCTCGTGACAAAGTGGCAGCGTTCAGGGGGAAGATTCGCCTTCACCAGAGAAGAGTCCCGGACGGTGACACGACTATCTTCCCTGAGATGACGGCTCTCCTGGATGCTACGCCAGATGCTGAATGCCACTTCCACAAGGAGAGCTCAACCCACCTTCTGGCAATCAGTGAAGCCATCGAACGTTACTCTCCCGGACTGGACGACCGCTCTCGTGGCGAGTGGAACGTCCGACCCTTTTCGTTGGAGACGGTGCCATCAGCGATACTGACGTGGCTGCGAAGGTTGAATTTTACCGATTTCGTAAAGATGCACTCGCCACGTTTTGGCTGTAAGTGAAGGACAGTCCTGTTCTTTCAAAGAGGGCCCTGACCCTATTAGTCCAGCCCCCCTCAACCTATTGCTGTGAGGCTGGATTCTCAACCATGGTAACTCTGAAAAGGAAGGCACGCAATAGGCTTGTAACCGACGCTGACATGAGGTGCTGCCTGTCGAGCATTCTTCCTCGTTTTGATCGCCTGATGGCTGCGAAGCAATTTCAGCCCTCCCATTGACAGAGTATTGGCAGACATTTTTTAATAAATCGGGCTCTTTTTTTTCAATTTATTGTTTAGGTGGTCACGGTACTGACCAAGAATGTCTGCTGGGGCCGTGGCACCAATAAGGTTAAGAACCACTGCTCTACACAATTGCTGATGAAGACTGTTTCGGTGGTGGCATAATCACGCAGGTTTGCTGCAGAATTAAGCAGTCGCCTCGGACCCGTTTCATCAGTTTGATCTGTCCAGCGCATCTGTCTCCTCAGACCAGCACAGCACGGCTTTCTGTACCAGGTGCTTCCGCGTTAGTATCTGCTTCTAGATAAGGAGAGAAAGCACGGCCAGGTATTCAGAGTTACCAAAGTGCGGCTTGGAAACGGAGTAGTAGGCGCCTTTAATGATTGTGCAGCAGTGGCCGGGGGGGATTAGACATTTGTTTGGGCAGGACATGCTGAAAGTAGCACGGTAATGAGTTCGACCTAATTGAAGTATCTGGCTGTAATGAATAAGGCCACATGGCACTTGTTCAAGTCTATCGGTGTATTTTCTCAAGTGCAACGTGGCATCAGAATGGCTTGAGATGTTGGCTGCCATAGAATCGCCGAAGTGAATTCCCGCGGCAGATGGAGGGAGGACACGTGAACGGAAGGTATTGCTGGTCTCGGGAGCTGGTGTTTGCCAGGACCGCCAGTCCCAGCAACATGCGGAGTTAATTGGAACAGCAGAACCGTTCGCCCTTTGCGTTGGCCGATGACGCGGTTCATCCTGTGCAGCGATATACAATCAGGGTCAATGGCGCGGTCAGGTGCTGCATGGGGAACTTTGATTCGGTACCTGAGATATCTAACGTACGCGATCCTGGCTTTTTGCTCGTCGAAATATAGACAGAAAATGCTGGAGGAACTCAGCGGATCACGTAGCATCTTTGGAGAAAATGGACAGGTGACGTTTCGGATCGGGACCCTTCTTCAGACACGTCTCGGGGCTCATCTCCAGTTCGGCGAATATGGTTTCAGTAGCTAGGACTTTTCCCACCAATATGCTGGGGCGGGGAGACGATACCATCCTCAGTTCATGATAACGCCCTCCCACCACAACTTTCTCTCTTCTATGAGTGAACCAGTTCTGAATCCATACGATCAAGACACCGTAAATCTCGTAATCTTAACGATTTACCGTGGGGAGACATTATCAAATGCTTTACAAAAATCCATGTAGATAAAATCCAACACCATCGATCACATTCGTCTCCTCCTCAAACAACACAATCAATTTCGCAAGGGGTGATCTGCCACCTACAAAGCCATGCTGATTGGCCACAATTAGCCCATTGCTTTCTCATTGGGGAAAACATTTCCCGAACAATCATCACCATTAATTTAAGTATCAGACAATAGGGATTACTGGTCAATATTTCATTGGATTATCTATCCTTCCCTTCTTAAACCAAGGAACAACTTTAGCTACTCTCCAGTTTTCTGGAACCCCTTAACTATGAACCTGGGGGGGGGGGGTGAACTAAATTGGGTTGACAGATTTAAGTGTTACTAAGCAGAAGCTTGGGAGATGCTGCAAAGGTCTTCGTCGGCTTCATTTTTGTTTGTTGTCTTCTTCTTGCGTATGGCGTGCACAGCCTAAAGTTGTAGGACAACTTGTTCTATTTGAACTTATTTGATTGTGCACGCCAGGTTGATTGCATTCGTCGAAACAGGGCGGACCACGTGAAGGTTGCAATCTCCCACACCTTGTTTGTTGTAATAACCTGTGATAGATCACATCAGGCTCTGAGAATTTAACCAACCTAATACACCTCAAGAGTCATAGTACCACCTCTTTCTTGATCGTAAACTGCCTGCCATATTAATAATCTGCATGCTTATCTCGCTGTCATCCATATCCTTCTTCTTTGTAAATACAAATTTAAAGAAGGGAGGTTTGCTAGTGCAACACGTGTGGGTTGAAATTAAATAGCGGGGGGGGGGGAGGAGGGGTTGACAAATTTGGAGTTACATAGATACATAGAAAATAGGTGCAGGAGTAGGCCATTCGGCCCTTCGAGCCTGCACCGCCATTCAATATGATCATGGCTGATCATCCAACTCAGTATCCCGTACCTGCCTTCTCTCCATACCCCCTGATCCCCTTAGCCACAAGGGCCACATCTAACTCCCTCTTAAATATAGCCAATGAACTGGCCTCAACTACCCTCTGTGGCAGAGAGTTCCAGAGATTCACCACTCTCTGTGTGAATTTTTTTTCCTCATCTCGGTCTTAAAGGATTTCCCCCTTATCCTTAAGCTGTGACCCCTTGTCCTGGACTTCCCCAACATCGGGAACAATCTTCCTGCATCTAGCCTGTCCAACCCCATAAGAATGTTGTACGTTTCTATAAGATCCCCTCTCAATCTCCTAAATTCTAGCGAGTATAAGCCAAGTCTATCCAGTCTTTCTTCATATGAAAGTCCTGACATCACAGGAATCAGTCTGGTGAACCTTCTCTGCACTCCCTCTATGGCTATTATGTCCTTCCTCAGATTTGGAGACCAAAACTGTACGCAATACTCGAGGTGTGGTCTCACCAAGACCCTGTACAACTGCAGTAGAACCTCCCTGCTCCTATACTCAAATCCTTTTGCTATGAAAGCTAACATACCATTCGCTTTCTTCACTGCCTGCTGCACCAGCATGCCTACTTTCAATGACTGGTATACCATGACACCCAGGTCTCGCTGCATCTCCCCATTTCCTAATCGGCCACCATTTAGATAATAGTCTGCTTTCCTGTTTATGCCACCAAAGTGGATAACCTCACATTTATCCACATTATACTGCATCTGCCAAACATTTGCCCACTCACCCAGCCTATCCAAGTCACCTTGCAGTGTCCTAGCATCCTCCTCACAGCTAACACTGCCCCCCAGCTTAGTGTCATCCGCAAACTTGGATATGTTGCCTTCAATTCCCTCATCCAGTTCATTAATATAAATTGTAAATAGCTGGGGTCCCAGCACTGAGCCTTGCGGTACCCCACTAGTCACTGCCTGCCATTGTGAAAAGGACCCGTTTATTCCTACTCTTTGCTTCCTGTTTGCCAGCCAGTTCTCTATCCACATCAATACTGAACCCCCAATACCGTGTGCTTTAAGTTTGTATACTAATCTCTTATGTGGTACCTTGTCGAAAGCCTTCTGAAAGTCCAGATACAACACATCCACTGGTTCTCACCTATCCACTCTACTAGTTACATCCTCGAAAAATTCTATAAGATTCGTCAGACATGATTTACCTTTCGTAAATCCATGCTGATTTGTCCAATGATTTCACGACTCTCCAAATGTGCTGCTATCCCATCTTTAATAAGTGACTCTAGCAGTTTCCCCACTACCGATGTCAGACTAACTGGTCTGTAATTCCCCGTTTTCTCTCTCCCTCCCTTCTTTAAAAGTGGGATTACGTTTGCTACCCTCCAATCCTCAGGAACTACTCCAGAATCTAAAGAGTTTTGAATAATTATCACTAATGCATCCACTATTTCTGGAGTTACTTCCTTAAGTACTCTGGGATGCAGCCTATCTGGCCCTGGTGATTTATCGGCCTTTAATCCATTCAATTTACCCAACACCACTTCCCGACCTACCTGGATTTCACTCAGTTCCTCCATCACCTTTGACCCGCGGCCCCCTGCTATTTCCGGCAGATTATTTATGTCTTCCTTAGTGAAGACGGAACCAAAGTAGTTATTCAATTGGTCCGCCATATCCTTGTTCCCCATGATCAATTCACCTGTTTCTGACTGCAAGGGACCTACATTTGTTTTAACTAATCTCTTTCTCTTCACATATCTATAAAAACGTTTGCAGTCAGTTTTTATGTTCCCTGCCAGTTTCCTTTCATAATCTATTTTCCCTTTCCTAATTAAGCCCTTTGTCCTCCTCTGCTGGTCTCTGAATTTCTCCCAGTCCTCTGGTATGCTGCTTTTTCTGGCTAATTTGTACGCATCATCTTTTGCTTTGATACTATCCCTGATTTCCCTTGTTATCCACGGATGCACTACCTTCCCTGATTTATTCTTTTGCCAAACTGGGATGAACAATTTTTGTAGTTCATCCATGCAGTCTTTAAATGCCTTCCATTGCATATCCACCGTCAATCCTTTTAGAACTAATTGCCAGTCAATCTTGGCAATTCACGTCTCATACCCTCAAAGTTACCTTTCTTTAAGTTCAGAACCGTTGTTTCTGAATTAACAATGTCACTCTCCATCCTAATGAAGAACTCAACCGTATTATGGTCACTCTTGCCCAAGGGGGCACGCACAACAAAACTGCTAACTAACCCTTCCTCATCACTCAATACCCAGTCTAGAATAGCCTGCTCTCTCGTTGGTTCCTCTACATGTTGGTTTAGATAACTATCCCGCATACATTCCAAGAAATCCTCTTCCTCAGCACCCCTGCCAACTTGATTCACCCAATCTATATGTAGATTGAAGTCACCCATTATAACTGTTTTGCCTTTGTTGCACGCATTTCTAATTTCCTGTTTGTTGCTATCCCCAACATCACTACTACTGTTAGGTGGCCTGTACACAACACCCACCAGCGTTTTCTGCCCCTTAGTGTTTCGCAGCTCTACCCATACCGATTCCACATCCTCCAAGCTAATGTCCTTCCTTTCCACTGCGTTAATCTCCTCTCTAACCAGCAACGCTACCCCACTTCCTTTTCATTTCTCTCTATCCCTCCTGAATATTGAATATCCCTGGATGTTCAGCTCCCAACCTTTGTCACCCTGGAGCCACGTCTCCGTGATCCCAACTATATCATAATCATTAATTGCTATCTGCACGTTCAACTCATCCACCTTATTACGAATGCTCCTTGCATTGAGACACAAAGCCTTCAGGCTTGTTTTTACAACGCTCTTACCCCTTATACAATTATGTTGAAAAGTGGCCCTTTTTGATTTTTGCCCTGGATTTGTCTGCCTGCCACTTTTACTTTTCACCTTGCTACCTATTGCTTCCGCCCTCATTTTACACCCCTCTGTTTCTCTGCTCACCGATTTAAGAACCCCATCACCTCTTATTCTCTGTTTATTATTGTTTTCTTCTTTCCCCCCTACATGTTGGGTCTGAGTGCTTTCCTTCTCTGCCTACTGCCTCACACACTGTCTAATAGCATTCTCTATTTGAGTCCCTCCCCCCAACCATTCTAGTTTAAAGTCTCCGCAGTAGCCTTTGCAGATCTCCCCGCCAGGATATCGGTCCCCCTCAGGTTCAAGTGCAACCCATCCTTTTTGTACAGGTCGAACCTTCCACAAAAGAGGTCCCAATGATCCAGAAATTTAAATCCCTGCCTTCTGCACCAGTCCTTCAGCCACGCATTTATCCTCCACCTCGCTCCATTCCTACTCTCACTGTCGCGTGGCACAGGCAGTAATCCAGAGATTGTTACCTTTGCTGTCCTTCTCTTTAACTCCCCTCCTAACTCCCTAAATTCTCCTTTCAGGACCTCTTCTCTTTTTTTACCTGTGTCATTGGTACCTATATGTACCACGACCTCGGGCTCCTCTCCCTGCCCTTTCAGGATATCTTGGACACGTTGAGACACATCACAGACCCTGGCACCAGGGAAGCAAACTACCACCCGGGTCTCCCGACTGCGTCCACAGAATCGCCTATCTGACCCCCTAACTATAGAGTCCCCTATTAGTATTGCCCCCCTCTTCTTTTCCTTACCCTTCTGAGCAACAGGGCCGGTCTCTATACCGGAGGCCCGGCCGCTGTCGCTACCCCCAGGAAGGCTGTCCCCCCCAACAGTGCTCAAACAGGAGTACTTATTGTCAAGGTGTACAGCCACCGGGGTACTCTCTAGTCCCTGCCTGTGACCCTTGCCTCTCCCAACCGTGATCCACTTGCCTGCCTCCTGTGGTCTTAGAGTGACCACCTCCCTGTAACTCCTCTCAATGACTTCCTCGCTCTCCGTGACCAGACGGAGGTCATCGAGCTGCTGCTCCAGGTTCCTAATACGGTCCCTTAGGAGCCCCATCTCGATACACCTGGCGCAGATGTGGACATCTGGAGGGCTATCAGACTCCATGACTTCCCACATCTGACATCCAGAACAGTAAACTGCCCTGGCCCTCATACTCCCCTTACCTAGGATACAATACAAAACAAATTGCTACAATACAAAACAAACTGCTACAATACAAAACAAACTGCTACAATATAAAACAAACTGCTACAATACAGTACAATCAGCAGGGATGTGACTCCCAATCAGCTGTTCCCTCTTGTCTGCTTCCACCAATCAGCGGCTTCCTCAAACCCACTTGTTTTTGAAGTGGAACTTGGAACGTTGCAGATTTCGGCTCCTCCTCCCTCTGCGACCGGTCCAACGGCTCTCGGGTTAAAGGGGAGGTGAGTACAGGAAAGGTTAAAAAAGACTCCCGAATTAATAGGAAGGAAAGTTCGAGAAGGGATAAGAGAGTAAGGCCAGGGGCAACAGTGACCGGTGTGAGAGGGGAGGTGAATACCGCGGTTAAAGTGTTGTACATGAATACGCGAAGTATAAGAAATAAAGTGGATGAGCTTGAGGCTCCGAGATTGTCAAGTTTGATGTGGTTATGTGGAATCACGGAGACATGGCTCCAATAGGACCAGAATATAAAATGGGAACTGAATATTCAAGGGTATCAAAAAGACAGACAGGTGGGCAGAGCGGATAGGGTAGCTCTGTTGGTAAGGAATGAAATTCAGTCCCTTGCGTGGGGAGACATAGAATCAGGAGATGTAGAGTCAGTATGCATAGAACTGAGGAATTCTAAGGGTAAAAATACCCTAATGGGAGTTATCTACAGGCCCCCAAACAGTAGCCTGGAAATAGGGTGCAAGTTTAATCGAGTTAAAATTGGCATGTAGCAAAGGTAATGCGACGGTGGTTATGGGAGATTTCAACATGCAGGGAGACTGGGAAAGTCAGGAAATACTGGACCCCAAGAAAGGGAGAATGTGGAGTGCCTCCGAGATGGATTCTTAGAGCAGCTCGTACTGGAGCCTACCAGGGAGAAGGCAATTCTGGATTTAGTGTTGTGTAATGAACCGGATTTGATAAGGGAACTACATGTAAAGGAGTTATTAGGAGGTAGTGACCATAAAATTACACATTTAATCTACAATTTGAGAGAGAGAAGCTGAAATCGGAATGTCAGCATTGCAGTTGAGGAAATGGGGACTAGGGGGCATGAGAGAAAAGCTGGCCAACGTTGACTGGAAAGAGACCCTAGCAGGGATGACAGTGGAATAACAATGGCAGGTATTCCTGGGAATAATACAGAAGGTGCAGGAGCAGATCATTCCAAAGAGGAAGAAAGATTCTAAGGGGAGTAAGAGGCGACCGTGGCAGACAAGGGAAGTCAAGGACAGTATACAAAATAGAAGAGTAGAAGTATAATATTGCAAAGAAGAGCGGGAAGCCAGCGGATTGGGTAACTTTCAAAGAGCAACTGATGAAAACTAAAAAGGAAATACGGCGAGAAAAGATGAGGTACGAAGGTAAGCCAACCAAGAATATAAAGGAGGACTAGACTAAGTGGGACCCGTTGGGTCCCATGTTCACACGGGAGGGTTGGTCCCCCGACGCAATATTCCACCTCTCCACCAATTCCAATATTGGTGGCCAGTGGGGGGGGGGGGCTTTCTGGAGCGCTGGTATGGGTGTTGTTGGCTGCAGGGACTACTGGTCTCCAGAGGGCTAGTATGGACATTGTGGGCAAAATGTATTCTTGGGGTGGCAGCTCAGTCCCTCACGCCTGATGTGCTGGCAGCTCACTCACGGATGGTGGGGTGGCAGTTGACTCACGGCTATTCCCTGAAATTCCATTTGTAGCAGAGTGCAAGGCCACCAAATTCAAATCCATTTTCGTACCATTTCAAGCAGGGTGCAAGGCCACCAAATTCAAGTGCAGTTTTTCACCTCTTCGAGCAAGGTGCAAGGCCACAAAATTCAAGTGCAGTTTCATACCACTTCAAGCAGGGTGCACGGCCACCAAATTCAGGTTCAGTTTCCTACCACTTCAAGCAGGGTGTAAGGCCACCGAATTCAAGTGCAGTTTCCAACCATTTCAAGCAGGGTGCAAGGCCACCAAATTCAAGTGCAGTTTCTCACCTCTTCGAGCAAGGTGCAAGGCCACAAAATTCAAGTGCAGTTTCATACCACTTCAAGCAGGGTGCACGGCCACCAAATTCAGGTTCAGTTTCCTACCACTTCAAGCAGGGTGTAAGGCCACCGAATTCAAGTGCAGTTTCCAACCACTTCAAGCAGGGTTCAAGGCCACCAAATTCAAGTGCAGTCTCATACAATTTCAAGTAGCGTGCAAGGCCACCAAATTCAAGTGCAGTTTCATACCATTTCATGCAGGGTGCAACGACACCACATTCAAATGCAGTTTCACACCATTTCAAGCAGGGTGAAAGGCCACCACATTCAAATGAAGTTTCATACTATTTCAGGCAGGGTGAAACCACCATGAAAACCACCATAAAACCACACAAATCACCACACTCACAGTTCAGTAGACATTCAGTGTGTTCAGTTGATTCACAGCTCAGACAGTGTCGTGACCTCTCCCTCCCCCATCATGCAGACACTGAGCCACACCCACACTTCCGGGTTTTATAATCCCTCCCCTTCCCACCGGAAAAGGTGTGGCCTTCATGGCGTGATTAACAGGAGAGAGATTCTCAACATTTTTTAAACACTTATAATACTTTTGTTTTTCATTGATGGGAAGAATCCTCTGCACCTGATGAGCGGAGGGGAACTGAGTAAGATGGCCAAAAATCACAGCCGTAAGTGGTAGCGTTTTATCTAAAATCAATATAGTGCAAACAGGAAGTTGTCAAGTTTAGACTTTAACCCAAACCCCCAAACAACCATTTGCAGGCAGTGCCTTTTCACTTCAACCCAAACCCCCCAAACAACCATTTGCAGGCAGTGCCTTTTCACTTCAACCCAAACCCCCAAACAACCATTTGCAGGCAGTGCCTTTTCACTTCAACCCAAGCCCCCCAAACAACCATTTGCAGGCAGTGCCTTTTCACTTCAACCCAAATCCCACAAACAACCATTTGCAGGTAGTGTCTTTTCACTTCAACCCAAACCCCCCAAACAACCATTTGCAGGCAGTGCATTTTTACATCAACCCAAAGCCCCCAAATAACCATTTGCAGGCAGTGCATTTTTACTTCAACCCAAACCCCCAAACATGCATTTGCAAGCAGTGCCTTTTCACTTCAACCCAACCCCCCAAACAACCATTTGCAGGCAGTGCTTTTTCACTTCAACCCAAACCCCCCAAACAACCATTTCCAGGCATTGCCTTTTTACTTCAACCCAAACCCCCCAAACAACAATTTGCAGGCAGTGCTTTTTTACTTCAAACCAACCATATTTTCATTTTCAAACCACATTAAGGGCACTCACGGTTGAGTAGACACGAGTTCAGTGTTATTCAAAGCTCAGAGAGACGTGACCCTCTGGCTTCCTCCATCTTGCAGAGACTGAGTGAGGCACACCATTTCCTGGTTTTATAGTCCCTCCCCCTCCCTCCAGCAGGGGCAGCAGAGATAATGGCACTTAAAAAACAAACATTAATATCTCTCTGATTTTTCATCGATAGGAAAAGTCCTCTGGTCCAGGAAGGCAGAGGGGGGCTCTGAGCGAGGTGGCTAAAAATGACGGCCGTAGGTGGCGGCGTTCTCTCGGAAATCACAGCACAGTGAGCCAAAAGCGGTCAAGATCAGACTTTTAGTAATATAGATAGTAAAAGCTTATTTGGGTATGTGAAGAGGGAAATAATAGTTAAGACAAATGTGGGTCCCTTGAAGATATAAACAGGGGAATTTATTATGGGGAACAAGGAATGGCAGTCTAGTAACTTTCCGACCCTAGATGATAAGCTCACTGGCCTATAGTTCCCAGAATGCGCCTGCAGCCACGATTAGAGGCACAACAGTTCCCACCCTCCAGTCTTCCGGCATCTCTCCTGTATTTAAGGACGACTTAAATATAGAGAGGTGGTCTCTCCAAGACCACGGGAGGCAGACAAGTGGGTCGCGGTTAGGAGGGGCAAGGGGCAGAGGCAGGGACTAGAGAGTACCCCGGTGGCTGTACACCTTGGCAATAAGTACTCCGGTTTGAGTACTGTTGGGGGGACAACCTACCTGGGGGTATCGACAGCGGCCGGGCCACTGGCACAGAGACAGGCCCTGTTGCTCAGAAGGGTAAGGAAAAGAAGAGGAGGGCAATAGTAACAGGGGACCCTGTAGTTAGGGGGTCAGATAGGCGATTCTGTTGCCGCAGTCAGGAGACCCGGATGGTAGTTTGCCTCCCTGGTGCCAGGGTCTGGGATGGGTCTGAACGTGTCCAAGATACACTGAAATGGGAGGGAGAGGAGCCTGAGGTCGTGGCACATATAGGTACCAATGACATAGGTAGAAAAAGAGAAGAGGTCCTGAAAGGAGAATTTAGGGAGTTAGGAGGAGAGTTAAGGAGAAGGACCAAAAAAGTAACAATCTCAGGATTACTGCCTGTGCCACGTGACAGTGAGAGTAGGAATGGAGTGAGGTGGAGGCTAAATGCGTGGCTGTGGGACTGGTGCATAGGGCAGGGATTCAAGTTTCTGGATCATTGGGACCTCTTTTGGAGAAGGTGTGACCTGTACAAAAAGGACGGGTTGCACTTGAACCCGAGCGGGACCAATATCCTGGCGGGGAGATTTGCAAAGGCTACTGGGGAGACTTTAAACTAGAACGGTAGGGGGGAGGGACTCAAATAGAGAAAGCTAGTCGACAGTGTGTGAGGCAGGAGGCAGAGAAGGGAAGCACTCAGACCCAACTTGTAGGGGAGAAAGAAAAAAAGATAATAATCAGAGAATAAGAGGTGGTGGGTTTCTTAAATATGTATATTTTAATGCTAGGAGCATTGTAAGAAAGGTGGATGAGCTTAGAGCCTGGATTGACACCTGGAAGTATGATGCTGTGGCGATTAGTGAAACATAGTTGCAGGATGGCAGTGATTGGAAACTAAATAATCCAGGATTTCGTTGCTTCAGGTGTGATAGAATTGGATGGGCAAGAGGTGGGGGTGTTGCATTGCTTGTCAGGGAAGATATTACAGCAGTGCTTTGGCAGGATAGATTAGAGCGATCGTCTAGGGAGGCTATTTCGGTGGAACTGAGAAATGGGAAAGGTGTAGCAACAGTTATAGGGGTGTAATATAGACCGCCTAATGGGGAGCGAGAATTGGAAGAGCAAATATGTAAGGAGATAGCAGATATTAGTAGTAAGCACAATGTAGTGATTGTGGGAGATTTCAATTTTCCACACATAGACTGGGAAACACATTCTGTAAAAGGGCTGGATGGTTTGGAGTTTGTAAAATGTGTGCAGGATAGATTTTTGCTGCAATACATAGAGGTACCTACTAGAGAAGGGGCCGTGCTGGACCTCCTGTTAGGAAATGAGACAGGTCAGGTGGCGGAGGTATGTGTTGTGGTGCACTTCGGGTCCAGTGATCACAATATCATTAGTTTCAATATAATTATGGAGAAGGTCAGAACTGGAACCAAGGATTGAGAATTTTGATTGGAGAAAGGCTAACTTTGAGGAGATGCGAAAGGATTTAAAAGGAGTGAATTGGGACATTTTGTTTTATGGGAAGGATGTAGAAGAGAAATTGATGACATTTAAAGGTGAAATTTTAAGAGTACAGAATCTTTATGTCCCTGTTCGGTTGAAAGGAAATAGTAATAATTGGAAAGAGCCATGGTTTTCAAGGGAAATTGGAGACGGTTCGGAAAAAGAGACAGATCTACAATAATTATAGGCAGCATGGAGTAAATGAGGTGCTTGAGGAGTATAAAGAATGTAAAAGGAATCTTGAGAAATAAATTAGAAAAGCTAAAAGAAGATATGAGGTTGCTTTGGCAAGTAAGGGGAAAGTAAATCCAACGGGTTTCTACAGCGATATTAATAGCAAAAGGATAACGAGGGATAAAATGGGTCCATTAGAGGGTCAGAGTAGACAGCTATCTGCAGAGCCAAAGAGATGGGGGAGATATTGAACAATATATTTTCTTCGGTATTCACCAAGGAGAAGGATATTGAATTATGTGAGGTAAGGGAAACAAGTAGAGTAGCTATGGAAACTATGAGATTCAAAGAAGAGGAAGTACTGACACTTTTGAAAAATATAAAAGTGGATAAGTCTCCAGGTCCTGACAGGATATTTCCTAGGACATTGAGGGAAGTTAGTGTAGAAATAGCAGGGGCTATGACAGAAATATTTCAAATGTCGTTAGAAACGGGAATGGTGCCTGAGGATTGGCGTCCTGCGCATGTTGTTCCATTGTTTAAAAAGGGTTCTAAGAGTAAACCTAGCAATTATAGACCTGTTAGTTTGACGTCAGTGGCGGGCAAATTAATGGAAAGGATAGTTAGAGATAATATATATAAGCATCTGGATAAACAGGGTCTGATTGGGAACAGTCAACATGGATTTGTGCCTGGGAAGGTCATGTTTGACGAACCTTCTTGAATTTTTTGAAGAGGTTACTAGGGAAAGTGATGAGGGTGGATGTTGTCTATATGGACTTCAGTAAGGCATTTGACAAGGTTCCAAATGGAAGGTTGGTTAAGAAGGTTCCATTGTTGGATATTAATGGTGGAATAGCAAGATGGATTCAACAGTGGCTGAATGGGAAATGCCAGAGAGTAATGGTGGATGGCTGTTTGTCAGGTTGGAGGCCGGTGACGAGTGGGGTGCCTCAGGGATCTGTGTTGGGCCCACTGTTGTTTGTCATATACATGAATGCACTGGATGATGGTGTGGTAAATTGGATTAGTAAGTATGCAGATGATACTAAGATAGGTGGTGTTGTGGAGAATTAAGTCGATTTTCAAAGTCTAAAGAGAGATTTAGGCCATTTGGAAGAGTGGGCTGAAAGATGGCAGATGGAGTTTATGCTGATAAGTGTGAGGTGCTACATCTTGGCAGGACAAATCAAAATAGGACGTACATGGTAAATGGTAGCGAATTGAGGAATGCAGTTGAACAGAGGGATCTAGGAATAAATGTGCATAGTTCACTGAAGGTGGAAGCTCATGTAGATAGGGTGGTAAAGAAAGCTTTTGGTATGCTGGCCTTTATAAATCAGAGCATTGAGTATAGAAGTTGGGATGTAATGTTAAAATTGTTCAAGGCATTGGTGAGGCCAATTCTGGAGTATGGTGTACAGTTTTGGTCGCCAAATTATAGGAAAGATGTCAACAAAATAGAGAGAGTACAGAGGAGATTTACTAGAATGTTGCATGGGTTTCAGCAACTAAGTTACAGAGAAAGATTGAACAAGTTAGGTCTTTATTCTTTGAAGCGCAGAAGGTTAAGGGGGGACTTGATAGAGGTCTTTAAAATGATGAGAGGGATAGACAGGGTTGACGTGGATAAGCTTTTTCCATTGAGAGCAGAGAAGATTCAAACAAGAGGACATGATTTGAGAATTAAGGGACAGAAGTTTAGGGGTAACATGAGGGGGAACTTCTTTACTCAGAGAGTGGCAGTTGTGTGGAATGAACTCCAGTGGAAGTGGTGGAGGCAGGTTCGATTTTATCATTTAAAAATAAATTGGATAGATATATGGACGGGTAAGGAATGGAGGGTTATGGTCTGAGTGCAGGTAGATGGGACTAGGTGAGAATAAGTGTTTGGCACGAACTAGAAGTGTCGAGATGGCCTGTTTCCGTGCTGTAATTGTTATATGGTCATATGGTTATATGACTCGTAAATTTTAACAAGGGTTCCTTGGTTTTCCTCTGTGTTTTCCCACAATTCCCTCGGATATATAATGTCAAGCCATGGAAATGTGTCCACCTTCATACACGACAGTATCTTCAGCACCACTTCGATCGTAACACTCACTGCTGTCAAGACACTTCCATTGACTGGTCCTGTTGATTCCGGATCTAATACTACCCCCCTAGTCTGGTTTCAGCCAATCACCGAGTCAAGCACTGGTTTCCTAACACTTTCTTTATTCGTGTACAACTGCAGGGGCGGTCTCAGATCTACTCACTGAAGCACTCAGTCGTCTCGTGTAAACAGAACAGAAAAAAACCCGACACGCCCAAACGAATTACTTACAGTTTGATACCCCGAAACGGAGACGGGGACACTAAGGACGCGAAAATATAATGGGATGGTCATCCCTACATGTCAATCACTTCTTACAGATACGAGATCACATTAAGGGCATTTACTTTGCCTATTTGAAAACAATGTATACACGAATTCACTCATCAAGAAGCATTTGCTCTGTTTACTTTCATTACAATGTATACAAGAATTCACTTAACACACACATATTATGAATTAACACAAAATCTCTACCCAATCACAGACCTGGGTTTAGAGTCTTTCACATTACCTCAGACTTAATGGCACATAAGGCTTCTTTGGATCCGAAAACAGTTGAGAGCATCTTCACAAATCTAGACTTGCTGGCAACTTTTAATGACATGATCCTTTCGCACCTGGTGTCCCTTTGTCACCTCAGCAGAGCTTGACTTTTTCACCGAAGCCTGCCATTTTCAAAGTATCCAAACCCCTGCATATTTACAGTCCAAGTTCCTTCGTCCGCCTGTCTTTGTCCTCGGTAAATACAAAGGACAAATACTCATTGAGGACCTTTCCTGTCTCTTGCGGCTCCACACGGTTAATTCGCTTTTATCCCTGAGGGACCCCACTCTGTCTCTAGTTACCCCTTTCCCCCTAATGTATGTATGCAATCTCTTGTGATTGTCAATAATGCTAGCTGCTGGAGCTATCTCCTAGGCCCTTCTTGCAATTCTGATTTCCTTTTTTACTTTGCTCCTCAGTTCATGAAACTCGGTTGATCAATTGGATTGATTAGGTACTTCGAAGTACAAAGGCATTCTGCAATGTTTTGTCCTCATCCAGATGGTTGGACACTAACAAAAAGATATTGAACAGATTTCTCCTCCTCCTGCACCTATTTTCTATGTTTCTATGGGTTATTGATAGGGGACGATCAGCCATGATCACAATGAATGGCGGTGCTGGCTCGAAGGGCCGAATGACCTCCTCCTGCATCTATTTTCTATGTTTCTATTTCGGTAACAGCGAATGCAACTACATACGGATGCCGACGCCGCCCTAGGTTTCCGCCGCCTTACGGCTGCCAGCGACACCCCAGGCTCGCAACGGCCCCTCGGCTGCCCACAGCCTTCAGTCCCATCAGTCTACCCAACATCATTTCCTGCCTAGTGTGGATTTGCTTCAGGTCCCCCATCACCCTGGGTCCTCTGGCCACTAGTACATGTGGATGATTGTTTACGTTTTCTTAGTGAAGACAGATCCAAAGTATCGTGCCTCACGAATATGGTTTATTCTTTTGAAGACGTGACCAAAAGGGTCGCTGAGGGTAGAGCTGTAAAAGTTGCACATAAGGACTTCGGCAAAGCATTCGACAAGTTTCCTCATGGTAGGCTGCTCTGGAAGGTAAGATCGCATGGATCCAAGGAGAGATAGCTGAATGGATAGGACATTTGCTTCATGGAAGAAATAAGAGGGTGACGGTGGAAGGTTGCTTCTCGGACTGGAGGCCTGTGAGGAGTGGCGTCCCTCGGGGTTCGATGCTGGGCCCTTTACTGCATGTCCTCTATATCAATGATTTGGATGAGAACATACACGGCAAGATTAGCAAATTTCCAGATGATACAAAACTAGGTGGTCCTGCAGATCGTGAAGACGGTTGTGAAAATTTGCAGCAAGATCTTGATCGATTGGCCAGGTGGGCTGAGGAATGGTTGATTGAATTTAAGCAGAGAAAAGTGATGTCTTGCAATTTGGAAAGTCTAACATGGGCAGGACCTACACAGTGAATGGCAGGGCTCTGGGGGGTGTTGTTGAGCGGTGCGATCTAGGAGTGCTGGTGCATGGTTCCTTGAAGGTGAAGTCGCCGGTAGATCGGATGGTCAAATAGACGTTTGACTCCTTGGCCTTGATGAGACAGAGTTTTCAGTATAGGAGAGGGGAGGTCATGTTGCAGTTATGCTGTGTTCAGTTCTGTGCACCGTGTTATAGGAAAGATGTTATGATGGAAATGGTACAGATAAGATTTACAAGGATGTTTCCAGAGCTAGAGGGTCTGCGCTATAGAGAGAGATTGAGTAGGCTGGGACTCTATCCCTTGTAGCGCAAGAGGATAAGGGGTGATCTTATTGATATGTATATGAGGTATCCATGAGATGAATATATCGGGTAAATGCCCAGAGTGTCTCGCCCAGAGTAGGTGAGTCGAGGAACAGAGTGCATAGGTTTAAGGTGAAGGGGAAAAGATTTAAAAGGAGTCTGACAGGAAGGTTTTTCACACAAAGGATGGTGGGTGTATGGAACACGCTGCCAGAGGAGGTATTTGAGGCAGGGTATACCCAACATTTAAGAAACAGTTAGACATGTACATAGATACGACAAGATTGGAGGGATATGGACCAAACGCGGGCAGATGTGACAAGTGTTAGCTGGTGAAGGCAAATGGGGCCGAAGGGCCTGTTTCTACGCTGTATCGCGTTATCACTCTAGGAGGTAACGTCCAATGAAGAGGTTATAAAGGAAATATCAATCTCGGGTTTAATATAACGGCTTCTATACACACTGCACGTTTAGTCAATGTCCTTCGTTTGGTGGTTGTATATTCAAAATTAATTCGTAATTGTTTTAAACTATCATGGAATGTGTTCGTATGGCAGATGACCTATAGGTTGCGCTTTCGATGTTGTGATATTTTTGCTTGACAGCAGGTTACAACTGACTGATGTCACCCCCCCCCCCCCCCCCGCTCAATTTATTTTTAATTTACCTCTGAATCTTCTGCGCCTGACCGTTGGGTAAACGCAGATGGAACTGCCCACTTCCTGTTGATAAAACAATGGGGAATAACAACACTGAGGAGTGGCCCAGCTGACGGGAGAAGTTTAGATCCTCCTACGCTTTTTATTGGCAAAACTATGTATGGACATGAATTAGTACAATAGATATATTCCATCCTTTTTCTCACCGCAACATTTCAGCGGCCAACCACACACTCCGGGAAACGTTATCTATTTCGCTCTGCACCAGAATCCCTGACATTTCCCTCCATTATCGTGACATCTTTGTCCATGCGCAATAAGCACTGTAGGGAAATATATCAATCTGTGTTTCCGTGTATGGAGCGAACAGCGGGGAACGGGTAGATATTCTACTCACTGGAGATACCATGTGTTCACATTCCTGTCCACATTAATATGAAAGCTGAATTATATCCTCGTTCAAAACGTTATGGAGAATGGTCTGTACTCCAGGCCCAGTATCCAACGGTTGCGAGGCGCATAATTCGATTGGCATTGTGAAGCTATTTTGTTTACGTCTTTTGATAAGTTTATGGGAACACACATCTGATCCGTATATCAAATTGTGTCTCGAAGATTACGCTTTTGTTGAAGTCCTGGTGTCTCCGAATGAAGGGAGTGCTTTCAAGCTAGTGAGCGTGAATAGCGGCGATCACGCAATTGGAAGCACGATCTTACGGATACCTTGCTTCAATGTGTGCATCCTTTGTGCTGGTAGCTTCCATGAAGAGGCGGGTGTGGGCAAGAATTGTTCGCATGGCTAAGCACGGTTTGCCATTCACCCTCGCGAGCCTCCTCCCATACCGGATCTAGAACTGATCAGCTGCTCCTTGAGGTACCAAGGTCTAAGCGGAAGCTCAGAGGGGATAGAGCTTTTTCTGTTGCTGCTCCGGCACTCTGGAACACCTTGCCGCTGCACATCAGACAGGCCCCCTCACTGTCCATCTTCAAATCCTCCCTAAAAACATATTTTATTCTTTGGCTTTCGACACTGGCTGAGGCATTGCCCCCTGTATTTAGTGCTTTTAATGTCTTTTAATTTTTAGTGTGTTTTTTATAGTCCTTCGCTTTACGGTTTTTAATGGTTTTTAATTGTTTGTAATAGCTTTTTGTTCATGATTTCTCATGTACAGCACTTTGTGGCAACTGTGGTTGTTTAAAGTGCTTTATAAATAAAGTTATTATTATTATTATTAGTTATTAGTGGGGAGATGTACTTGGTCCATATCTATATTTGTTCCAGCAGAGGAGTGTGCTGGGGATTAATATAGGACGCGTTATATCCTCCAGACCTGCACCATTAATTATCATAGTTGGTATACTACCTGATCGAACCACATTGATTCCGAAATCCCCAAATTCCCTGCATGCCTGAAACAACATGTTTCTGTCTGTAAAATATATTCAAAGGGATTTCAGATTATTTGAGTCATTCAGGACCGAAGCAGGCCCTTTGATCCAATTCGTCATGTTGACGAAGATGACCCATCTATGCTTGTTTCACTAGCCCACGTTTGGCCTTTATCCCCTATACGTCGACTATCCATATATCCCTCATATAGTCATGGAGTTTTACATAGTGGAATCAGGCCCTTCGGCCCAACATCCCCACACTGGCCAACATGTATCGTTTACTCTTGCCCCACCTATCTGCGTTAGGCCCATGTCCCTCTAAACTTCTCCTATCCATATACCTGTATAAATGTTTCTTAAACACAAGCACCAGCTTCACCCACTTCCATTGGCATCTCGTTCCATACACCTACCACCCTTTGCATGAACAATGTACCCCTCAGATCGTCCCCCTTCACCTGAAACGTATTTTCCCTATTCCTCGGGCAAAAGGCTCGTTATTTTATGCACCTCCATAAAATTACCCCTCATCCTCCCGCGCTCCAAGGAATCGTGTCCAAGCTTGCTCAATCTCTCCCCATAACTCAGGTCCTCGTGATCTGACAGGATCCTGGTAAATTATCTCTGCACCGTTTCAAGATTGACAACACATTTCCTCTAACACGGTGCCCAAAACCGAACACAATACCCTAAATGCGGCCTCCATCGCGTCTTGTAAAACTCACATTACCTCCCAACTTCTTTATTCAATGCTCTGACTGACGAAGGCCAATGTGCCAAAAGTCTTTCTGACCACCCCTTCTGACATGTGCTGCCACTTTCAACGAACTATGTACTGTGTTCTCTCGAGATATATTTCAAATGTTGTTATTGTACCCGTTTCAACTACTTCAACTGATACGCGTCCCAAATCCACATTGCTTCGGTGTGAAAAAGTTAATGTGAAATGTTTCCCTTTCACCTTTATCCCATTTACTTTCGGTTTTGATTCCCTAACACCGAGAAATAATGGACAATGTACATCACCCCATCTTTTGCCCCAATAATATTATACACTATAAGATCACCGCTCAGGCTCATGCGCACCGTGGAATACAAACATAATGTAATTCTGGAAGAAATTCGAGTAACGGACACGCAAGATATTCTCCAGTTAAGAACACAAAACGCTGTCTCCATGTATTCATGTGGACTGCACGGAGCGGAAAGGTTTACTTGGGACAATCAGAGTGGAAGGACGAGGATCAATTCGTGTTCCCTTGCGGAACGGTGATGCAGAAGATGGTTTTGCCGATGGAAATTTAACAAAGGAAATGTTTCCTCTTCGGCAAGAGGGGCTGTCGCATCCAGGAACCGTCTCCCGGAAGTCAACTCCAGATGTAACATCTCCTCAGTGCAAATTGATAGTCCGCAGCCGTTGACCCAGCTGAGTTATGGGCTCAGCTCCAGGCCAAGAGCTTCCACGCTGTCGGATCCAACGCCATGTGGTCTGACTCTCCTGCTGACTATCCTGTGTCATATTGCTTCCCCTTGTAACATGCAACCTCACTAGTGGTGCATTTCTCCATCTTTAAACCGTAGAAACCCTATCAGCACCGTATACCACCTCACACTCCCCTCTTCTCTGAAGCCCCATCATCCCCCACAGAACTTCAATCAAGTCTTCCTCCATCGTTCTGAGCCCCTTTGACCACCGCACTCGGTCCAGGTGAGACAGAGGCTCACATATACGTTCTCTGATAACAGATACTGCATTCGCTGTTCTCGATGTGGACTCCTGGACATCGGCGAGACCAGACGTAGACTCGGCGGCCGTTTCGGTGAACATTACCGCTCGGACCGCATAGGCTTACGTGATCTCCCTGTTGCCAACCATTTCAACTCCTCTTGGTACCGCATTTAGGGTATTGTGTTCGGTTTTGGGCACCGTGTTAGAGGAAATGTGTTGTCAATCTTGAAACGGTGCAGAGATAATTTACCAGGATCCTGTCAGATCACGAGGTCCTGAGTTATGGGGAGAGATTGAGCAACTCCAACTCCTCCAATTCATATTCACATTTCTCTCCTAGGCCTCCTCAATTGCCAGAGTGAGGCCATGTGAAAATTGTGGGAATAGCACCTCATATTTAACATGGATGGCTTGCAGCCCAGTAGTGGAGGCTCTGAAAAGGGAGCAGGCAGCCTCATTCAATAGGCTGACGGCTCGGCCAAAGCAGCTATCGCCATTGAGGCTCCGAGAGAGAGCAGGCGGCGGGATTCAGTAGGCTGACGGCACGGCCGGTGGCTACTGCCATTGAGGCTCCGAGAGGGAGCAGTTTTGGGGCTCCAAGGCAGCAGGCGATTGGTTGGTTATTTGCTCCCCTCTGAGGCTCCAGAAGGCAGCAAGCTCGGACTCGGAATCATTAGCAGGCGCGATCTGTCCAGTGGTCTATAATAGAATTGTGCTCCTGGCTCAGAAGACACGTACAGAATGCTCCAGTCAGATGCCTGTGGAAGCAACTCCTGGATCAGGATTGAGTTATATATCACCCGCTCAGAAGAGGGGAAGCAATACCTGGCTCGAGTTTGCGTTACAATATCTCCCGCTCAGAAGAGGGGAAGCAACACCTGGTTCATGGTTGCGTTATTTTATCTCCCGCTCAGCAGAGGGGAGTACTGGAGCTTATTACATGTAACTCCGACTATGGGGATGTCATCAAGGAATTCGAATCCCCTGAACTTATGGGGGATATGCTGCAGTTTAATCATATGAAGGAGTTCCGGCTCTTGTCACGTAATTTGCCATCCCTTCGGGGATAGGAGATCCACTGGAGGAGATCTGGCTAAGAGCATCAGTAATTTAACTCCGTATCAGCTAAGGAGGTATGTGTTGGATACGGCTGGGGAATGTACCAGTCCAGATGAATGCTAGACTTTGGATGTTCCAAAAGGCAATCTCACCATTTGCGATATCTCAGTGGTGATACGTGGGCAAGAATTAAAATGTCAGCGTATCCAAAGACTATTAACTGATGTCATTTCGGCGTTTGCAAGGGCAGTAGATGGGTTCAGCTCTCAATAGTGCAGAAGATGCTTTAGCACTTCTATGTAATACACAGTTGGAGCTAAATTGTCTTCGCAAAATGCTAAGGCCTGAGGTAATTCCCCCCAAAATGTGCTCGTTTATGCAGGGCCAATAACATGTAGCCTGCAATGTATCTCTTCGGAGAGGTCTTATGTTAGCAAGGTTAAGACTTGCAGGGAGAATTTTAGGCGGCTGCGGGGGTGGTAGAACCATCCTATGTGGGCAGGGCTCCAGTATCTTGGCATCTCACCTATATATATAAACTACCGGCTGGAATCGCTGCTCTGAGGCTGGTTGGAACACCAGGCCTGCTCAATTCTGACCTAGCCAGAGGCCTTTGTTAGGCCCAGGGCCATCGCGCTCACCTTGGTGGAGAGAATGTGTTGTGCTCTCTGGCGACTGAGATAGGTCGTTCCAGGCAGAGGACTGCGGCAGCAATTCCTGGTTCAGGGTTGCATTATGATATTTTCCACTCCGAGGGTGACTCTGACTGTGAGGAGTTGACAAGGAACTCGTATTCCCACACCAAGCGGATGCTACGCTTCAATTCTAGTCGCATAAGGATCTGAAGTATGTTCTGATTCAGTCAGATACTGGAGGTTGCAGTTTGATGCCATCAGTTGAGGCAAAATCTAAGTCGAAAGGCTTTAACCCCAGAGACTTCTCAGGAAGGATTCGCCTTGTACAAGGTCAGTGGAGGGTCTTCTGTGTTATACGCAGTCTAAACTCAATTCGGCTGGGATGGTAGAGGCCTGAGGCCTATCCAATTTATGCTATATTTTCTCAAGAATAAGAGGATACCGCTCCACGGAGGCTGGTTGGAGCACTAGGCCTACTCTTCTATCAAAGCCAGAGGGCTTTTATCCGTAGGTTCAGCGCTCACCATGGTTACTGTGCTTTCTTCATACTCAGTACTGTTCCCAGCGGGTCATGATGTATGTGCAAAGGGACAGAGCGAAGTCTAGAATCAGCTGACAGTTAGTCTTGTGTCTGAGGCCAAGGATCTTCTAGGTGGATTTTATAGCAAGTGCTTCTCAGAATCTGCCTTAATCTCATCTTCAGTCATCGTCTGTCTTCTCCTGGACAGCAAAGCAACATTGAGCTGGAGGTGGTTTGAGTATGTGAATGTTATTACATTAGTCACATGAGAGCTGCTGTCGATATTTAAGCCGGGTTTCGACAAACAGGTGGGGACAGATAACCTCTGGAATTTTTCCAGTTTACAAATCACAACCGATTATACGGTTCATTTTCTGGTTGATGATTCCTCCGTGGCAAGAGAAGCCAAAAATGCCGTCCGTATGGTCAATAGAGGAAACTATGGTTATCCAAGTGGAAACAGAGACATCTCACAAAGGATGAGTAGTCTGCCCAAGAACAAGAGGGGTATATTTCTAATATTTTCTCAAGGTTGAAGAAAAGTGGAGCATGCCAAATCAGGTTAGGATTTGGCTAGTCTGGTCATGTGTTTGGTTAACCAGTTTAAGATGGATAATTGTATTTCAGCAATTTAGCTGATTCAGATGATTTAGGGCCTCAGTCGATCTTTTAAAAATGCATACTTTTCCATATCTATAAACGAGAGGCATAAATATATCTGGTGTTTTGATGGCAATGCCAGTGGTGGAAATTTTATGCTCTACCTCGGGGTTGTCTTCAGGCCTAGGCTATTTACAAAGATTCTAAAGCTAATGCTGCCCTGCTCAGTTCAAAGGGCATTGTGTCATGGAGTTTATAGACGACATGCTTTTGTAGCTGATAAGACTCAGGGGTTTTATCAGTAGATGCCTCTTACGATATTAAAGATGAGGCGACATGAATTTTAATTGTGCTAATTTGGCCTACTCATTCAGGATGTCCATTGTAAAAGGCGGCTGAAAGAAGCTCCTACTTACTCGAAGTCACGAGTGATGGCTAGTTCAGCCTATTTCTCGTGCAGCTAGCTCTGTACGGTTGTATGGAAAGTTTGGGAAGAAGACACCAGTGAGCTACTTTTAAACAGAAGTAGCAGAGGTTTGTGTTTCTTTCAGTTTGGGCTGAGAGATGCGATTACGTTATAGCACAATTGACACTGCTCGTGCTGCTTTGTTATTCTCTCCAGTACCATAAGTGGGACGATAAATGATTGGTTATTTACCCACTGTTGACTAACGTTATGCAAGGTGTCTTTTATAGGAACACTCTAAAGCCTAGATTCATGGTAGTGTGGAATGTTGATCAGTAAAAGTTATTATGCAGATATTCATCTACTGTATTCGTAATGGGAGCAGTATCTTCTAACTTGATAATTATGCTTTTAGAAACTGATTTCAGCACAAAGAACACAGTATTTACTCAATCTCCAGCTCGGTCTCTGGTTCATAACTGACACGAGGGTAGCTTGTTATGGGAATGATCTCATAAAACAAAACGGGCATGATGACGTACAATTTGGAGTAGACAGCATACCCACCAGATGGGAGATTGGGGGTGTTATTATGTATACAGGTACACTGAGCTTACTAGTACCTATGAGATGAAGGCATTGTTATTTAATAGTGTTCTCAAGAGATTGCTGGTGAAGACTATTTCAACATGAAGAGAGCGTAAGCAGCTAATAGCGGGTGTGAATTCAAATAATTTCAAGTCAAGCATAATTATCAAGTTAAAAGATACTGCTCCCAAGGGGGCTGGCTCATTAGCAGCCAATAGAATGGATATTCCCATTTGATCATCTTCTTGCAACAGCAGGAGGCTTACATAGTGCACTTTCAGAAGTTGGAAAATTTGGTTGAACATGGCTGAATGATTGCAGATATAATTCTGAACAGTGTTGCATGAGTTATTGTCTAATTCAAAGCCAATTGGGACTGTGGTACGATTAAGGGCAAGGGACATGTATGTAAGTTACCATCATGTTGTTAATAACCTATGTCTTTTCTACCATTTATAGTTTATCTGTTTAAGTGTTTCACACACAGATTGGTTAATGCATGAAACCACAGAGATTCGAAGGCTTCACGTAGTCACTCACGTGACTTCGATATAAAATAGAAAGATTAAACGAGTACTTACTGTTTGAAGTTTGATCTTTATTTTATGATGTTGAAGTGAGGGACTACGTGCCCTCCACTCCCAACCCTGAATCTCATAAAGATCATTCTGTAAGTCAAGGGTTATTAATCTTTCTTTAGTTTAAGTTCGTGCAAGTGGTCTGCGGTTTCATACAGTTGCGCAGACGATTGACGCGCACGCGGGCTGGCGGGCTCTTCACGTAGTCCCTCACTTCAACTTCTCATAAAATAAAGATCAAACTTCAAACGGTCTACTTCTTCTTGCGTATGGCGTGCACAGCCTAAAGTTGTCGGACAACTTGTTCTATTTGATCTTACTTGATTGTGCACGACAGGTTGATTGCATTCGTCGAAACAGGGCGGACCACGTGAAGGTTGCAATCTCCCACCCCAAACTTCCAAACGGTAAGTTCTCGTTTAATCTTTCTATTAAACAGATCAAGTCTGAAAGGAACATTGTGTTATGCTTGAAGAATAGAATGATTAAACAGAAAAGAATCACAGACTCTGAATATAGATTGTCAACATTACAGAAATGATCCATCGAAATTTGAGTCTGTAAAAATAAATTGATAACGTACAGTTATGCGGAGAGATCTGACACGGTTTGGACTGCAGGTTGGTTCTTCGGCGATCGCAAGACATCTGGGGTCGACTTGGGAGTCACAGCTTTTGGATAGATTTTAGTGTGTGAGTGCATGATTTCTGAATTTGTATACCGTACAACGCATATAACCATAGAAATAACTGAAAATGTAGCTAACACCAGCACGAAGACAGAGGGGGCCTGAAGGAATCTGCGCTATCGGATATTTCCACTTCAATCACGTTAAGGTTACAGTTACCTCCTCCTCTGCAAGAACAATGTGATCTGGGATCTTCATGATTATCCCAAAAAGTTGTTCGTCCACTTAACCGTAGAATCTGGGATGGTGTCCCTTTGCGACACTGTGACTACCTTGTCTACCTTGGGGTCGCGCTGGACTGAACCCCCTCCTTCAAACAACAAAACGAAAGGGCGAAGGGCAAAGTGAGGACGAGGAACAACCTCCTACGAAAGCTAGCAAACTCGTCGTGAGGTACCAATGCATCCACACTGCAGTCAACTGCTCTTGCGCTGTGCTAGTCTCCATGTCCTTGTGCACCTCAATACGGTGATTCCTCAGCTTCCTGTGCTGCAAATAAAATCATCCCAGACTTCCCAACCTCTCCCTTTTACTCATGCCCGGCCCGGGTTACTTCTAGAGACCCACAGAAGAAGCTCCATTACTGAAACCGAGTACCCCGCATCACCTCCGCATTTACTGTCCTCCATCTAATAGATGTTAATCTGAGCGACTCATGTCATTGGGGGATCTGCATGACCTGGTCACTGTCAGAAATCAGTGGGAATAATTACTGATTGAGGCAGCATCTGCGGTGAATGAATCAACGCCCAAGATATAGTTATGTCGGATTAACAACCGTAGTACACCATACATATGGACACGTGGCCAATCCGTTTTGCGGATGCCCAACGATCCATCTTAAAACATTTGCCAAGGATCCGTTTTCGGCATTTCATTCACAGGGGCCTCCCAGATATCCCGATGAGGCACGTGGTTCGGGTTTTATAGCCACACATTTACGTGCAATTGGTGACGAGGACAGAACATGACTTTACGACTTTACGACATATATTAGTACTGAGAGATATAAACAGAATTATGGGTCTTTAACCTTCCTCTTCCAAAGACCACAATGGTTTTGATGATATTGAGAGCCAGGTTGTTGTGTTGGCCACGTTTGGTCTCACTTCTATACTCTGACTCATCACCATCTATTATTCCTCCCGCAACGGTGGTGTCGTCGGCGAACTTGAAAATGGAGTTCGCACTATGCCCGGTTACACAGTCATGTGTATAGAGTAGAGCAGGGGACTGAGCACGCAGCCTTGACGAGCTCCCGTACTGATTATTACTGAGGATGAAGTGTATCTGCCAATTCGAACAGACTGTGTATGTGGATGAGGAAGTCGAGGATCCAATTGCAGAGGGATGCGCAGAGAGCCAATTCCGTGAGCTTGGTGACCAGCTTGGAGGGGATGATGGTATTGAACGTCGATCTGTAATCTATAAACAACAGCCTGACGTAAGTATTTTTATTGTCCAAGTGGTCCAGTGCGGAGTGGAGAGCCCCTGAGATCGCATCCTCCGTGGACCTATTGTGACGGTAGGCGAACTGTATTGGGTCGAGGTTCTTATTGAGGTTGGAGTTGATATGTCCCATAACCCACCTCACAAAGCACTTCATCATCACCGACGTTAGTGCCACTGTTCGATTGTTATTGAGGCACGTCACCTTACTCTTCTTGGGCACCGGTATTATTGATGCTTTCTTACAGCATGTGGGAACCTCAGACCTCAGCACTGAGAGGTTGAAAATGCACGCAAAAAAACACAGCCAGTGGGTGCTCATGTTTTGAGTGCTGACCGGGTATACCATCAGGTCGACGCGCTCTCAGAGTCTTCACCCCACTGAAGGATCTTTTGCCGTCGGCCTCTGTGATTGTGACTGTGACAGTAATAACATCAGGGCGTAATGGGGACTCGGGAAGGCACATCAGTGTTGTCCCTATCAACTGATGCGAGAACTGGGAAGGGGAAGGGGATGGAGAGAGAGAGGGAAAGAAGGGCTATTTGAAGTTGGAGAAGTCAATGTTCATACCGCTGGGGTGTAAGTTACCCAAGCGAAATATGAGGCGCTGTTCATCCAATTTGCGCTGGGACTCACTCTTTCAATGGAGGAGGCGCAGGACAGAGAGGTCAGATTGGGAATGGGAGGGGGAGTTAAAATGCTGAGCAATCGGGAGATCAGGTAGGTAAAGGCGGACGAATTATAATAATATATGCTCCATCCCTGCATGTTCATGCGCCTATCTAAAAGCTTCATAAATGTAATTATCGAATCTGTTTGCAGCACCACCACAGGCGTCGTGCTTCAGACACGGACCACTCTCCGAGTAGAAAAGTTTCCTCGCACATTTCCTTTAACCTTTCCATCAGACATTAAATCCACGAACTCTCGTAGTTGACATTCGCATACTGGCAAAAATAATTCGTACTGTCTATCCTGTCTATGTCTGCATGAATTTAGAATCTTCTCAGAAGTCCTAATTCAGATTGGATTCCACATAATAAAATCAAACATCTTCCAAGCTCCCAGAATGCAAAAAGCAATCTAATCGGGTCAGGGTCATGATAGTCCTCTGCTGCTCTCGTCCACAGAGCCCCTACATCTTCCTTGTAATAGGGCGACCACAACGGCATGCAATGTTCCAACTCCCGATTAAGCAACGTCTTGGAAACATGCACCATAACTTCATGGTTCTTACATTCAAGGCGTTTAGGAGACAGGCGGGGATGCGATACACATTCCCGACCATACTTTCTGCTTGAGGTTTTCTTTTAAGCAAGTATGGCTCTTGGAACCCGAGATCCCTATGTACAGCAATGCCGCTGAGGCTCCTGCCATTCACTGTAAACAATCTCCTTTAATTTGATCTCTCAAAATACAAATCTCAAATTTTTCCCGAGTTCATTTCCATCTGCCAATTCTTCGCTCATATCAGCAAATGACCTACACCCAGCTCACAATTCAATGACTTCCATAACACTTTAAGCCATGGGAGTAGAATTTCTGGCATTCGGCCCATCGAATTTACACCGCCGTTCATCTTTCTTTCTCAAACCCATTCTCCTGCCTTCTCGCCGGCATCTTTGACATCCGAGTTTCGAGCCTATCATGATGTTCAGCACTTTTTCCGCCTCCTCGGGTCCTATTCTCTGGGAAATAATCCTGGCCTCCCAATGACAACATCCTCTCGTGTCTCCAACCACCTATCCACAGAATCGCCCTTCCGGTCGTCTACCCTCTCTGGACCTTTAAATTTCCAACTGCCCGCGCGACATCAGCAGTTTTAACTTCTCCAATGACCCCAACCAGTCCAATCTCACACACTAGCCACGCACAGCCCTTTTCACACTCAGCAATGATTCAAATATATTGTTATCAAATCCACCGACAGGAAATGTGGTGTTGCAGTCTGGCAGAAGGATCTGTGCAATGCTGAGTCGAGGCGCCTGCACACGCGCACCACCTCGTTCCTTCGGCTAGACCAGGACTTCCACAGACGAACACCAGGCCACAATCTCCCAGATCGTTACTGATCTCATCACCTCTGGACACCCCCCCCCCGTTCACAGCTTGCGAGATGATAGATATCAGCCATGTACTCCCTGCTTGTATCTCCTTCCCAGGGTTCACAAACTAGGATAAAATTCACCCCGTCATTATCTTTCAACGCACCAGCTTCCGTATCCAATATCATCTCGGACATTTTCGCTACCTTCAACATAATCCCACAACCAGTAACATGTTCACATTACCACCCCTTCCGCAGAGACCGCTCCCCAAAACGCCGAGTTTCACACATCCCTTCCCACCCAATCCACCCGCTCCTGGTAATTTTCTCTGCAACCGAAAATGTCGTAACATCCATCCTTATAACTCCACCCTCCACCCATCCCGTGTGTCGACCGGACGTCCACGGACGAGAAGCCGAAGCCAAGAGGTGGAAGCCAGGATACCGAACGGACACGACGCCGAAAGGATACGAAACCGAATGGGCACGACACCGAAAGGGTACGAACCCGAACGGACATGATGCCGAAAGGGTACGAACCCGAACGGACATGATGCCGAGAGGACACGAACCTGCACTGACACCACGCTGCAAAGACAAGACTCAGAACGGACATGACGTCGAAACGCCGCCGAACGGACATGACGTCTCCGGGGACGGGATTTGTCTGAGACCTTGTCAGCGATTGGTCCAGACCCCCGCGTCCATCACTTCATTGACCGGGTGGGAGACGGGAGGGTGGGGGGGAGCTTGAGCTTGCGTTTGTAAAATGATGGCAGTGACGCAAGCTGCTGAGATTGCCACAGAGGCAGTGGTGTAATGGATACCGCGAGGGTCTAGACCAATCGCTAACCTTTGTCGATGACTGACAAAGTTTCGGACCAATCCTGTCCCCGGAGACTTACAAGATACAACAATTCTTGCAGTAAATATAGATTTTTTAAAGTGTTTTAGTGTTTCATACCTATTTATCATTTCGGCTTCATGTGCGTTCGGCGTTAGATTGTTTATCGGCTTAAAATCTGCCGGGGAATCAACAAGACGTCGAAAAGCCTCTGTGACAATCGCAGCAGCTTGTAGTCGCTGCCACCATTTTACAAACGTAAGCTCAAGCTCGCCTCCACCCCTCCCCACTCCCCCAACCCCCCCTCTCTCCCTTGCCAATGATGTTTCCTGCCTCTAGCGTGTCCAAACCCTTAACAATCCTATATGTTTCAATAAGATACCCTCTCATCCTTCTAAACTCCAGGGTCTACAAGCCCAGCCGCTCCATTCTCTCACCATATGACAGTCCCGCCATCACGGGAATTAACCTTGTAAACCTACGCTGCACTCCGTCATAGTAAGAATGTCCTTCCTCAAATTAGGGGACAAATACTGCACACAATACTCCAGGTGTGGTCTCACTAGGGCTCTGTACAACTGCAGAGGGACCTCTTTGCTCCGATACTCGACTCCTCTTGTTATAAAGGCCAACATGCCATTCACTTTCTTCACTCCCTGCTCTACCTGCATGCTTACCTTCATAGACTGATGAACAAGGACCCCCCAGATCCCGTTGTATTTCCCCTTTTCGCAACTTGACACCATTTAGATAGTAATCTGCCTTCCTGTTTTTGCTACTAAAGTGGATAACCTCACATGTATCCACATTAAACTTCATCTGCCATGCATCTGCCCACTCCCCCAATCTGTCCAAGTCACCCTGCATTCTCACAGCATCCTCCTCACAGTTCACACTACCACCCAGCTTTGTGTCATCTGCAAATTTGCAGATGTTACTTTGAATCCCTTCTTCCAAATCATTGATGTGTATAGATGGGGACATGTCGGTAGGTATGGGAAGGTTGGGCGGGAGTGCCTGTTTCCATGATCTATGACTCTATGCTTCCGACTCTATGACTGGCGTCCATGATAAGCCCACTGACTTCCACAAATATTTAGATTACACTTCTTCCCACCCTACCCTGCAAATACACTATCTCTTTCTCCAAATTCCTCTGTTTACGTCACATCTGCGTCCAAGATATTGTGTTCCATACCAGGACATCCGATATGTCCTAATTATTTAGGGATCGGGGCACTCACGCGTGTCTCCGCGATATCCTGGGAACTCCGCCATTGCGCCCCCCCCCCCCCGTCAGCAGGGTCATAGCTCCGTAGTCCTCACCTATCACCCCATCAGCTTACAGCAAATAATCCCCCGACATTTTCATAGAAACATAGAAATTACGTGCAGGAGGAGGCCATTCGGCCCTTCGAGCCAACACCGCCATTCATTGTGATCATGGCTGATCATCCCCTATCAATAACCCGTGCCTGCCTTCTCCCCATATCCCTTGACTCCACTAGCCCCGAGAGCTCTATCTAACTCTCACTTAAATCCATCCAGTGACTTGGCCTCCACTGCCCTCTGTGGCAGGGAATTCCATAAATTCACAACTCTCTGGGTGAAAAAGTTTTTTTCTCACCTCAGTTTTAAATGACCTCCCCTTTATTCTCAGACTGTGGCCCCTGGTTCTGGACTCGCCCAACATTGGGAACATTTTCCTGCATCCAGCTTGTCCAGTCCTTTTATAATTTTATATGTTTCTATAAGATTCCCCCTCATCCTTCTAAACTCCAGTGAATACAAGCCTAGTCTTTTCAATCTTTCTTCATATGACAGTCCCGCCATCCCAGGGATCAATCACGTGAACCTACGCTGCACTGCCTCAATCACAAGGATGTCCTTCCACAAATTAGGAGACCAAAACTGTACACAATACTCCAGATGTGGTCTCACCAAAGCCCTATACAACTGCAGAAGAATCTCTTACTCCTATACTGAAATCCTCTTGTTATGAAGGCCAACATTCCATTAGTTTTCTTCACTGACTGCTGTACCTGCACGCCAACTTTCAGTGACTGGTGTACAAGGGCGCACAGGTCTCGCTGCACGTCCCCCTTACCTAACCTAACTCTATTGAGATAATAATCTGCCCCTTGTTTTTGCCGCCAAAGTGGATAACCTCACATTTATCTATATTATACTCCATCTGCCACACATCTGTCCACTCGCGCAACCTGTCTAGGTCATCCTGCAACCTCCTAGCATCCTCTTCACAATTCACACTGCCACCCAGTTTTGTGTCATTCGCAAACTTGCTAGTGTAGCTCCTAATTCCCTCTTCCAAATCATTAATATATATGGTAAACAGTTACGGCCCCAACACCGAGCCTTGCGGTACTCCACTCGCCACTGCCTGCCATTCTGAAAAGGACCCGTTCACTCCTACTCTTTGCTTCCTGTCTGCCAACCAATTTTCTATCCATGTCAACACCCTACCCCCAATACCATGTGCTCTAATTTTAGTCACCACTCCCCCGTGCGGGACCTTATCAAAGGCTTTCTGAAAGTCTAGATACACTACATCCACTGGCACCCCTTCATCCATTTTACTTGTCACTCCCTAAAAAAATTCCAGATGATTAGTCAAGCATGATTTCCCTTTCATAAATCCATGTTGACTTGGACTAATCCTTTTACTGCTATCCAAATGCCCCATTATTACCTCTTTAATAATTGACTCCAGCATATTTTCCACCACCGGTCAGGCTAAATAGTCTGTAAATCCCGGTTTTCTCTCTCGCTCCTTTCTTGAAATGTTGCATAGCATTAGCTATCCTCCAATCCACAGGAACTGATTTTGAATCTAATGAACATTGGAAAATGATCACCAATGCGTCCACTATTTCTAGAGCCACCTCCCTGAGGACCCTGGGATGCAGACCATCAGGCCCAGGGGATTTATCATCCTTCAGTCCCATTAGCCTACCCAATACTATTTCTCGCCTAATGAAAATGTATTTCAGTTCCTCTACCCCCTTAGATCCTCTGTCCTCCAGTACATCTGGGAGATTGTTTGTGTCTTCCTTAATGAAGAGCGGTCCGAAGTACCTGTTCATCCACCTCCCGGGATCCCAACACTAGCCACATCTTCTGATTTCCACCCCTTGCCGCTTTCCGCAGACACCATTCCCTCTGCATTTTCGTGGTTAACTCGTCCTTTACCACCCAAACCACCCTCTCCCCAGATAATTTCCCCTGCAACCTGCGATCCCCGATTGCCAAAATATTTAACTCCCGTTCCCATACCAACACTGATCTTTCTGTCCTGGGCCTCCTCCATGTCGAAATGAGGCTAACCTCAAATTGGAGGATATTTCGCTTGGGCAGCTTACAACACGGCCGCATGCATATTGACCTCTAACTTCAAGTAATCCTTGCATCACTATACTCTCCTTCCTTCCCCCACCCTAGTTGTCGTATTAATTTGACTGTAATTCTGCTTAGTTTCATTGTTTGTATCACTCATTGTCTCCTTCCTCACAGCCAACAATGGACCAGTGTGGCCTCACCATTCCCTGATCATTGCTGGCTTCGATCTGTCTTCTTACATATCTTTCATTGATTTGTTCTACGTACTATTTCATATCTCCCGGCACATTTTCCCTGATTGTCAGTATGAAGAAGTGTCTCGAACCATGGCGTCGCCTGTTCCTTTTCTCCAGAGATGCTCTGTGACACGCTACGTTACCACAGCGTTTTGTGTCTATCCTTTGAACATAAATGTTATTTTGGCAGAGAAGTGAGAGTATCGGCGGACTATGTTGGAATCCAACTAAACGCGTTTCACAGAGACAGTGTGCATTTATCATTGAGAGACTCTTTACCCATCACGAGAAATTTACAGAGGCAATAACGTTACGCCAAGTCATCTGGACAGCGCGATAGCACCGTTGACCATTTGTTTTCAATATCTGGCAACAGATGGCGACAAACCGATCAAAGGTGTTCATGAAGTTATTATCGCAGCATTCTACCGCACAGGTTTGTCAGAGGCGTCATGTTTGTGGGACGCAGACACAAGGGATTTTTCTGTTTTGTGAACTTTACAGTATCCGATCATATGCGTTATTTCTCAATGTCTAGTGGAGCGAATCGAATGACTAGACAATAGCATCACTGGTGGCGCTGATCTTTGTTAGCGGCCGAAATGGATCACCTATTTGGTACGTCTGTCTGAGCAGGAAGCTTGTACATGGGTGGGAATAAGGTATTGAGCTGTCAATGGATCGGATAGATCGTTATGAAATATGTGGAGCCTTGACGGGGCCAGACGCCGACTACTACCTGGGATTTGGATGTTCGTCTACACTATTAAGCAACTAGTAAAGACAGAGAATATGAGAAAAATATAGTGGACTGTGCTATAATCACAGCAATGAGCCTGGAGATAATCTACGTGTGTAGAGCGCAGGATGCCGAAGCTTTTCCTCTTCTCTCAAGAATTCAGGAATGAAGGATGTCGGGGTTTTAGCTGGAGATATCGAAATCGCTGCCCGGGCCTTAATGCAATGATGCAATAGATATTCTTGTAGTTATAAATGGTGCACTGCAGAACAGATAGGCCCGGACTTGTAATTACATTCTCTTCAGCATGCTAATCCGCAGTTCAATTTCATGTCTCTGCAAACATCTTTGTAAATGTTCGCCCCGGTGAAGGAAATGTATTACGGTTCACATCTGCACTGGAAATAAAACACCATTTAATGGTAACCGATAATGTCCAATGCTTTAAAGCTGTTCCCCAGGTCGGAAAGGCATTAACAACGAATGCAGCTGGACTCCAACAGTGGACATAAATGCGTTATGCTGCAGGAGATAGGCAAAGTCCACTTGTTTTACATAGGTACGTGGGAGGACGGGGAAGATGATGGAGCTTTCTCCGTGATGGTGCACATTAGAGCTGATGACTTGTTTGATATTGTACAATGTATGCAGAAAGATAACTCCTCGCGGTGTTAGCACAATGGGGAGCTAAAAATAAATGGCGGGTCCCTGCTGCGATACGTCGCTGCGCGGCCGCAGCCTTCAATGCGGAAGCAGCCGGCGACCCTGTTCAGAGGAGCTGGCGGAGCGCGGCTTGCAAGGTGGGAAGCCGCCGCCGCTCCGTGTCTACGGAATACCAGATGTCGGAAGGATGGAGCCACTGACGACGACGACAGGTGCGACGGGCGAGGAGTAAGGCCGCTAGGAGAGGAGAGGGAACCTGTGTCCGGTTTAGCATGCACGCAAAGGCGGCTGCGGGAGGCGCCCGAAGGGGAACAAGGATGAACGGTCGAGGAGGGGGATGTCGGTTCGCAGGTCGACTCACACAATATCCAGGGAAGACGATAGCTGAAGGCCAGCAGCCGCCTGGAGCTTGCCTGGCCGGGCACAGATTATATGTTCTAGAGCGCGAACTGGACTTTAAAATGGCGACAAAACCGGAGCCTCTTGCACGCGGGCTCAGTAGACTTCTGTACACTTTGTAAATTTGAGATATATTTAAGTTTGTCGATACTTTTCACGACTGTATGTAAGAAAACAATGTCACTGTGTGTTTGCATTTATGACAACAAAAGCACTATTGACCATTGCCCAGAGGTAGATATGGGTTAAATCCCGGAAGACAGGAGCGTGGTCATTCTTGTGCATTTATTCAAAAAAGTGCTTCCCAGAAAAGCCTGAGTACAATAGATGAGTAAGCATTACGTCTGTGATAGGTAACGTGCTGTAGGATGAAGATCGATGAGGACAGAACTATAGAGGTCAGGCCCTCTGATAACTTTCCAGGTGGTAGGATAATCTAAAAGGGTAGTTTGTATTGGAACGAAGGAGATCTATCCATTTGGATGCATATGTTGTTTGATAATAGAAGCAGATGGGAATGATGGAATGTGTTCTTTAGGAGCTGAGGAATGTCATTATTGCTCTGCGTCGCATGTCGGCTCTCGGACCATTTATCATCATCTATATCCACAATATGAATAATTGTGTACCAAACATTGCTATACGTTTACCGATGACACTAAAATAGCTCGCATGATAGACAGTGTATTATCAAGAATTACAGCGGGATCTTGAGTAACTGTGTAAAGGACTGGAGAAAAAACAAATTGCGTTTAATCCGGATAAATAATAGGTGTTGCATTTTGGCATGTGAAACCGCTGCGGAACTTTCACAATGAATGGAAGGTTGAAAGAAGATTGATCTCGAAATACAAGAGCAGACTTGCTTGAAAATAATTCACAGGGAGAAAATAATAATTAAGTATATTTCTTGCACATGCATCAGTAATGGAAGTGAGTATAGAAGACTGGATGTTACGCGTCGGACAGCGTCAAGACGTCGGAGAGGCCACGCCTCGAGCATTCTGGTCGTGTTTTGTCATCATGCTACAGGAAATATGTTAAGAGGTACGGGTCTAATTTGTGGAGGGCAGGGTGTTGAGGGTGACCTTACAGATGTCTATAAATTCATAAGAGGTATTGCGCCAGTGAATGAACCTGTCGTTTCCCTAGGGTTCCTGCATCAAGATTACAAATCATATGTTTTAGTTGAGAGGCGAAAGACTTACTTGGAATCCAAGGGGCACCTTCGTCAGGAAGAATGTGACGGATACACGGAACGAGCTGCCAGAGGTCGTAATTGAGGTCGTTCTAATAAGATTTGAAAGACCTTGCATGGGTACATCGATAGCAAACATGGATTGGAATTTGGGTTAAACGCGGTGGCAAGTTCCTTCAATTTTGGCCACTGTTTGTAATTGTCCTGATATTCCTTGTACTTCGGCAAGCATTTAGTTGACGTATTCCGTACTTCGCTGCACATGTCACCCTGTTAATAATACACACTGCTGGTCTCCACACACACTCTCTCCTATCCAACCACCTCTACCTCTACTCTCTCCCTCTCTCTCTCTCCCCTCTCTCTCTCTCTCTCTCTCTCTCTCTCTCTCTCTCTCTCTCTCTCTCTCTCTCTCTCTCTCTCCCTCTCCTCTCTCTCTCTCTCTCTCTCTCTCTCTCTCTCTCTCTCCCTCCCTCCCTCCCTCCCTCGCTCCCTCCCTCCCTCCCTCTCTCTCTCTCTCTCTCTCTCTCTCTCTCTCTCTCTCTCCCCCTCCCTCCCTCCCTCCCTCCCTCCCTCCCTCTCCCTCCCCTCTCTCTCTCTCTCTCTCTCTCTCTCTCTCTCTCTCTCTCTCTTCTCTCTCTCTCTCTCTCTCTCTCTCTCTCTCCCTCCCTTTCCCCTCCCCCTCTTCCGGTCCCTAGCTTTCTCTCTCACGCAATCTTGTATGCCTCTGTCAGAAACCTCCTCGTTTATTACCGCCTGCAACCACGACATGAACAAAAACGTTTGAGTTGGTTACTAAAGTCCATCAAAAACAATGGCGCTAACTTTGACCAGAACGCTTTGCAATATACCCAGCCTCCAGCCTACACGCCAAACATCCCACATTCTCTCCTCCATTCTATATATTCTCTGTCAAACATGAATTTGTGCCTCTCATTCCTCGCGCCCCAACTTGAGTGTACTATTTCTGTGTGATTGCCACCGCAGCGTTCTAACTCGATCAATCAGTTCCACCGCAATCGCAACACAATGTTCCTTTCAGCCTTTTGCATTTTAATAATTGCTCAGACCGGTCGCTACGTTTATAGTGAAAAAAACACTGATGTAAATACAGACTGTTTCTATATCCCAGCTACTTGATTGGTTAAAGATGATGATGGTTCCTCTGCCGGCGATTATTAAATGCAGTTTGCCCTCCAAGTGGATAAAACCAACGAGCTGTACTCTACGGCATCGTCCTGGTCGAGCAGCTCAACCGAGGATGATGACAACCCTGCTCTTGATGGTTGGAACCCTGTTGATCGTTCGGCCAACCAGTGCCAAACTGGATCCGACGGAAGTGTTAAATGGTGGAGGTAAGTGCACGTCATTAGAGACTGTTGGCAGAATATTTTTAAACAATTACAAAGGATTCATCATCGTAGGTGGACACGCGAGATGATCCTCCACTATCCACATCCTATTTCCCAGATGACGCCCTGTCGCTTTGAAAGCGAGATTAATCGGTTCCGTTTGGCTAAATTGTATTATTTACCTCCATTAGACTTTTCAACTTTGAGCCAATCAATCATCCAGGTAAAACACACAAGGGAAACGTCTACTGATTAACTAGAGAAACAAGTATGTGCACATACTCAAATATTCAGTAAAACACAACGTATTGGTTCGAAGTCAGCGGGATCACCAGCATTTCAGGATGCACTGCAAAGGTGACGTCCCGGGTCGGACACTTCAAGAAGGGCCAAGGTGTTTCACGAAACAGACGCTGACTTGCCTACCGACTTCCACCAGCACGTTCTGCTATGTGATGAGGGACATGCCAGTCATGGGCATGGAGAGAGGAGTGGGGCATGAACGGAATATTTATGACGTTTACCTTTACTACTATCGCTTCTATTCTCTTATCGTTTCTACTCTCCCGTTCCCACGTGACCCTTATTGGGTATCATCAATTTCTTTTCCAGATTTCAGATCTCATATTTGATTGTAACACGGTCGGAGGCATTTGTCGCAGTCGTGAGTGTCTCCCGACAGAAACGTTTTTCCCCCGACATTGTTTCTGGAGCCACAATTGTTGCAATTGCAATAAGCATTAAGGGTTCCGTGTGAGATCGCCGAAGAAGAGACGGAGGGATTACCTTTAAACTGGGCTCCCTGTGATTGCATCAGCCTTGCGAACCTCACATTCGATAACAGTTCTGAAATGTTTGATAAATAAAGTTGATGAACCACGCACTGGCTGATGCCCGAGTTTTGTTTGTTCTTAGAATGAGAAACACTCGCATATTGCAGGGTGGGGTCTCGCGCATTAGTATAACATTGCACAAAATAAATCTCTATTAACTATTCCACCTTCTCCAGTCTCTATGTCAGTTAAAACAACGGAAAATGCAGATGAGACACCGATCGATTATCTTGCCCATCTGCGGCTCTACACAGAAATTACGGCATTGGATTGTGGGCGGGGGGGGGAGGGTCTCTTTCGCTACCCCGTTTCCATTAACCTGCCTATAAAATCCTTTAATACTTTCGTTAATTTATCTGATAGATCGATCCCCAACCCCCTATTCATTTGTACTCGTCTTCCATTCTATTCCCTCAGTTCCCAAAACACTTCCATTAATTGACAATCCAAGCTATCGATAACACATGACTTATTCATTTTCATTTTATGACCGGACAATCATTTCTCTCGACATACAGATTTCGTTACTACCACCTGCCCTGCTCCTTAACCCAACAAATTCGTATTCTCTGAGCCTTGTCCTTTCAACAGTCAGGAGTGTTCGAGTCGGTGCGCGGCTGCAAGTTTAACAATGTCAGAACCAGCTGCGACTGTGCCCGACCTGCCCGCTTCAGGGGATAAGAGATAAGGCTCCGGGCGGGGTAAAGGGTGGGTGGGAACGATCAGCCACCCGCTACGATAGGCGGAATGGTCCTTTTCATAGTTAACCCTGCTCACCATCTCTGATGGGGCTGGTTTCCCGCCCACCGGGACCTCCCACGCTTTGCCCGCTGACCCTCGCCACTCCACCACCCTCCAGCAGCCTGCAGCCGTCGCCTTACCTGCAGCCTGGACTCTGCACCGGTCCTGAAGTTTCCATGCTGCAGACTCCGACTCCCTAAGTTTGACTGCGCTGGGTCCTAGTGCTAGGCATGCCAACCCTGGTAACCTCGGTGGCTGTTCCACTGGGTCTTTCCCATTCCCCTCAAACCATGTGACCCCAGCTCATCCACACCCACACTACATTCCTCAAACCCCTGTACCCCCTGACCACCCACCAGCTCCCAACCAGACATCGCCTCGGCCTCAGTCCACTCACCTGCCTTCCTCTGGCCCCAACCCCCATCCCTGCCGTGTGTTCACCATCCCCCCTGACCTCCCCCTCTCAGATACCGAACGGTCTGTCCGCAGCAGAGGCCTCAACTTTCTCCCCCTCCATCCCCACCTCAATGAGTTCCGCGCCCACCGCGATTTGGAGCTCTTCTTCCGAGGGCAGTCTTATGACAATGCTGCCAACATGGCTGGTATGTCATAGGGTATGCAGCACAAAATCCTCGAAAAAAATCAAATTTGCAAGATTTATTCCATGCGCTGCTCACTCATTAAATTTGGTGGGCCATTCGGCTGTTGATTGCTGCCTTGATGCAGTGAACTGTTTTGGAATTATCAATGAAATTTATACCTTCTTTTCATCCTCCACAAAGAGATGGGCAGTTCTAAAATCATTTTTGCAACCTCAGTCAAAAGTGCCTAAATATTTGTCAGACACTAGGTGGAAGGCAGATGCAAAAGCCACAGAAGCTATTTTGGAAAGTTACAGCACTATCACTGTTGTACTCTGTACTCATTTGTACTCTGATGTTAATGTGAAGGGTGATACCATGCTTCAACCTAACAATCTTTTGCAGAAAATGGAAGAACTGGAATTTGTGTTTATGCAGCATTTTTGGACCAGTCTGCTAGGTCATTTCCACAAGGTAAAGAATGCCATTCAGAAATCCAAACTGTTATTGAGTACTTGTGCAAGTTTGTACAGTTCACTTCAGGATTTTGTTAGCAAAATTAGAGAAGATTTTGATGAGCTTGAGCAACCAATTTAAAAAGAAGAGGTACTGTGTAGAATAAAGATGCACAACAGTTTTCCTTTCTTGCTAATCTGACCGCATCTAAGCAGGAAATTCAGCAAGGTATTGATCTGTTGATGGAAGCATACCCAGAAGATGTTGACCTGAAACTTACTGATGAACTTTTGCACTTTCACTCGTACGTGAGACAAAGCCATAGGCATACAGAAGAGCACTCTCTGTTTCATAGAGACCGTTATCAAATAATATACAAGGAAACAATTCAGATGGCCTTCCCTAATGTGGAAGCAACCTTGCGGCTGTTTCTTAGCTTAATGGTCACCAACTGCTCGGGAGAGAGGTATTTTTCAAGACTCAAAAGAATTAAAAATGAATTAAGGTCCATAATGTCTCAAGAGTGGTTGTCTGCAATGAGCATTCTGTGCATTGAGAGTGACAAACTTAGCCAAACAGATCTTGGTGAACTACTGGATGATTTTGCTATGAAGAAGGCGAGAAAAAAACATTTCTGCGCATAGTGTATTTGTAGTTTCTTTATTTCTTAATATTCCACAATCAATTCAAGAGACACTTATTGTCACATGCACCAATTGGTACAATGAAATTTGGGGTCACAGTTCGTCGTCGGAACAGGAGAACATTATCAGTGGCTTGGACTTTCGCATCGGCCACTTCCTACCGGAGACCGCGGCTCCCAAAGTCCACAGGCTGAGCTGGGCGGAGATTCATGCTGGCAGCCCTCGGCAAAGGGATGTTGAAATCAACGTGGACCGAGGCTGGGAACTCCGCAAACCACAGCTCCACGATGTTGAAGCAGCAGGGCCAACACTCCAGAGCTTCAGACGACGATCCAGGTAAGGCATCGCTCGCTCCGCGGTGAATCCAATATGTATTTTTAAACCAACTGTTTAATGACAATATACAGTAGGATCTAAAAGTGTCACGCTGTCACTGTCGGATAGTCATGGTCCTCTAGTCGTGGAGTTGGAGGATTGGGAGGGGGGGGGCTCACAAGTGACATAGCTTAGAGCCTCTCTTGATCTAAATCCGGCCCTGCCCTGCTGTGCTCCACTTTGTCATGTCTAATGAATTTACTGTCTTCACTTTCCATACCGATTTTCAGCTTCTCACCTGCAGCATTCTAGCATTAGACCCACCACTGCCAATCTAATTGAAATCCTTCCGAGTACCATTCGCAAGCCTCCCTGCCAGCATATTGGTTCCTGTACAGTTTAGGTGCACTCCCGTCCTTTTGTACACGTCGCATCTGCCCCAGAAGTGAGCCCAGTGCACCAACAGATTCTGAATCCTGCCCGCTGCCCCAGCTCATTGGCCAGGTCCTCATGGTGTCCTATCTCACTTCCCTACCCGCGCTAGCACGTTGCACTGGGAGCAACTGAGAGATCACGACATTGGTGGTCCTGGTTTTTTAACTTTTTGCCTACTTATTTGTATTCACTTCGCCTGACCAAGTGCATTTTCCTACTTATGTCATGTGTGTCATGACCGCCGGTTGTGACACACCGGTTTCTGGCTGCTCACCCCCTCTCCGGAGAATGCCGTGCAGCCGCCCGGCAACATCTTGAACCTTGGCACCAGGAACCCAGCACGCCATGATGGAGTTTCCATGGCAGTCAAGAACTTTTCGAACAAGTCTTTTACCACTGTGGCTCTGCCGGATATACTCTTACTCGCTGGCTTGGTACCAGGCTCGATGTGACTGCTGCTGATGCTGTCCCCTGACGCGTCATTCCCTTCAACAGCATACAGAAGGGTGCACCTGTTTTGAAGTGGCGTGGCCACAAGTGTCATCTCATTATCGTTGCTCGTGTTCCCCCCCACTTATTATCTTCCAGTACAGTAGGTGTATGAACGATATCTATGATCTCATTCTCCCGAACAATTGAAGGTCGGCCGGCCGCTGCTCCATTAACGCGGTCTGTAAGGGACCGTCCTTTCCACAGATGTAGTCGCCAGAGGCATCGGCCGTTTCCCTGACTTCCAACATCCTGCAGGAGAAACATGCCAAATTATACCTGCCATCTCCACTGCCCTGAATCCAAGAGGAAATTGTAGAGCAATCACAGACAAGACGTGGCTGCTTATACATTTGCCTCCTGTCAAACTTTACTCATCCTCTTCGCCGAAGCCTTTTGAGCCAAAGCTTTGTACATACCCTTAGCAAGCGCTTCACTTTCACCTTTTGAAATATCCCGCTGCACTTCCGGCACTGAAATTCACCCATTTAGCCAATCCCAATTCACACTTCTGAAATCTCCCCCCTGCTGCTCCTACACGGGGAGTCGGCAATCCACGCTATCATTGGAATTAGGAGACACTGTTCTCAACAGTAAGTGGGCTGCTGTGGACTCGGGTGCGTGAATAGCTATGCCGAGACGCTTGGTTGCCTGCTACTCCTGCGGTTCCTGACATTACATAGCCGCCGCTGAACAAGACTTCCAAACATGCAACATCTCGCATTGATGTACGTTAAACTTCATTAGCCATTTCTCGTATCACTGGTCACTTTTAGATCATCATGTTCACTATCTACAATTCCACCTATTTTACTTTCAACGGCCTTGCTGAACATATATACAACGATTACGGCCTTTCCCTCGCCAGACTTGTTGTATACCTCGTCAAAAAATCGCAATAAAAATACGTGACAAGATATCACACCAACAAAATCAACTCAATATTCTTAAACAGCCCGTCTATTCCAATGCACATATATCATCCTTCAGAAACCCCTGCAGTAAGTTAACTTCCACAGATGTCAGGCTAACAGATTTGTATTTCACAGAATTTTGCTTGTCGTCCCTCTTATATAGTGGCATAATATTAGTTAGCCTCGTGTTATTCGGCACCTCACCCGTGTCTAACGACGATTCATATATCTCAAGATAGGCACAAAATGCTGGAGTAACTCAGTGGGAAAGGCAGCATCTCTGGAGAGAAGGAGTGGGTGACGTTTCGGGTCTAGACTCTTCTTCAGACATATCTCACATAGGGCACCCGCAATTCCTTTCATCGCTTCTCACGGCAACGTCAGATATAACTGATCGGTCCTGGAAGATTTTTCGGCACAAGCTGCCCTTGCAATTTGCTCTATATTATTCAACGATTCCATTAGTGCTGCTGTGATATAATTCATTATTCTGCTGCTAAATCCGCAATGGCTTTTGTTGTCCCTGGTTCCACAATCATGCAATCATAGTCTGCCAACCTTACTGGAACATACCAGTGCTGAAATCTTCCTAGCTTTCCTTTCCAATGATCCGACATATCAGATGCTATATTGCAGGTAATCGACTCCCCATCAATCTACTGTCTGCCTCTAGCGAAATTGTCCTTCCCCCAATCAAGGGCCATGTCATTAGGAAGATGTTATCTATTCCTAACCAGCGTAACACGCCGCTCATTTCCATCCATTCAAATGTTCTGTTGTTCACAACCATGTATCATGTCAGAGACGGTTCTACACCATTAAAAGACATGGGATGGGGATTGTGTGGTGGTTTGAAGCTTTTCTTTTCCTTAGACCCACAAGAAGCGGAGAAGACGAATAATTGTGCATTTCTGGGGTCGAAGGGAAATTACAGTTGGGTAACGCAGAGATTCTCTTTCGGACCCAGAAATTTACGGCCAATGACGTATTTTGTGGAGATACCGAATGTGTAAAATTTATATTTTCCAGCAACACGAAATAGTAAAATTGTAAGTTCCGAAGGTGATGGAATGAATCTGTGGGGCGCCTGTGACAACTCATTCGGCAAACATAGGACAGATATATTATCAACTGATCACATGCGAAGGTATCATTTTGAGAGAGCAAAAAGGAAAATGGAAAGCAATACTTTCATGCGTAGAATCACAGGCGCCCCACAGTGTATATGCAGCAGACCGGTTTCCACGGTAGATGAACTGTCATGCGAGGGAAGATTCAATTCACTTGGAAATTTCGAGGAAAGGGAGGAGATCGTATAGAAAGGAATTTTGCCGGGTAGATGCAGGCAGGAAATGCCCAGTGGCTGCGGATATGCTACAGCGGGATGAAGTGTGAGAGTATGGGACAACCCGTTCATCATTGCGCGGAGGAGAAACTCTACTCTCAAAGGGCGACACATGCATTGAATTGCCCACAGAAAGATGTGGATGCCAAGTTAGCTGATTATGTGTCAGATGGCGGTAGAGTTATTGATTTATTGTTCAGTTCAGTTTAATTTATTGTAACGTTTATCGAGGTACAGTGAAAAGCTTTAGGTGCGTGCTGTCCAGTTAGCGGAAAGGCAATCTATCTATCCATCATCTATCCATCATCTATCTATCTATCTATCTATCTATCTATCTATCTATCTATCTATCTATCTATCTATCTATCTATCTATCTATCTATCTATCTATCTATCTATCTATCTATCTATCTATCTATCTATCTCTCTCTCTCTCACTCTCTCTCTCTCTCTCTCTCTATCTATCTATCTATCTATCTATCTATCTATCTATCTATCTATCTATCTATCTATCTATCTATCTATCTACCTATCTATCTATCTATCTATCTATCTATCTTTCTTTCTTTCTATCTATCTATCTATCTATCTATCTATCTATCTATCTATCTATCTATCTATCTGTCTATCTATCTATCTATCTATCTATCTATCTATCTATCTATCTATCTATCTATCTATCTATCTATCTATCTATCAATCTATCTATCTATCTATCTATCTATCTATCTATCTATCTATCTATCTATCTATCTATCTATCTATCTATCAATCAATCTATTTATCTAACTATCTATCTATCTAGGGGGTAGGGAGGGGAGGGGATTTATGGATGGATGGAGGGACTGAATGTAGGGGTTAGAAGAGGGAGAGAGTGGTGAGGGGGGATTGGGGGAGGGGACGAGGAGAGGGGAAAGAAGAGGGAGGGTGAAGAAGAGGGGGAGAGTGCTAGGATGAGGGGGAATGAGCTGCGGATGTGCTGTGGGGGGCTATGGGTGAGTGGTGGAATATTTTGTCGGGGGACCAAGCCTCCTGTGTCACCGTGACCTAACTGGTCCCATTTAGTCTAGTACATCATTACAATTAGCCATTTACAGGGTATAGATACAAGATAAGGGAATAATGTTTATTGCACTTAGCCAGCAAAGCCCGATCAAGCATATAAACAAAAACTGCAGTAACACAGCAGGTCAGGCAGCATCTCTGGAGAGAAGGAATGGGTGATGCTTCGAGTCGAGACCATTCGAGACCCGATAAAGGTCAGTTCGAGGGTCAATAGAGAAGGAGATAGTAGTTCAACACTGCTTTCTGGTTGTGGTAGGATGATTCAGTTGATAACAGCTGGGAGTAAACTGTCCCTGAATCTGAGGGTATGCGTTTTCACAATTCTACACATTTTGCCTGATGTGGGAGGGGAGAAGAGGGAGTGTCCAGGGTGCAAATCGTTGTTGATTATGGTGCTGGCCTTGCAGAGGAAGCATGAGGTATAAATGAGGCCAATAGAAGGCAGGTTTGTTTGGGCGATGGTCTCGGCTGCATCCACAATTCGCTGCAATTTCTTACAGTCTTGCTTCATAAGGTCATAAGGTGAGAAGTGATAGGAGTAGAATTAGGCCATTTGTCCCATCAAGTATACTCCGCAATTCAATCATGGCATTTATCTCTCCCTCCTAACCGCATTCTCTTGCCTTCACTCCATAACCTCTGCTACCTGTACTAATCAAAAATCTGTATCTGCCTTATAGTATCCACTGATGACCTCTACGGACTTCTGTGGGAAATAATTCTAAAGATTCACCGCCCTCTGACGAAATACATTTCTCATCGTCTCCTTCCTAAAAGAACGTCCTTTAATTCTGAGGCTGTGACCTCTAGTCATAGACTCTCCCACTAGTGGAAACATCCTCTCCACATCCACACTATCCAAGCCTTTCACTATTCTGTATGTTTCAATGAGGTCCCCCCTCATTCTTCTAAACTTCAGCGTATACAGGCCCAGCGCTAACAAACCCTCCTCATTTGTTAACCTGCTCATTCTGCGATCATTCTTGTAAACCTCCTCTAGATCCTCTTCAGAGCCAGCACAACCTTCCCCAGATATGGTGCCCATAATTGCTCATAACATCCCAAATGTGGCCGTACCAGCATCTTACAGAGCCTCAGCATTACATCCCTGTTTTTGTATACAAGCCCTCTTGAAATAAATTGAGTTTGCGTTCTTTACTGCCGATTCTGTTTCTGGATGTAGTACACTGAAAAGCTCTAGGTAGAGCATCACTCAGCACTATGATGGTGGTGTACATGCCAGTCGAGATGGAGATGCTTTTGGAGATGCATCTTTGTATGTGTTGATGTTTTGGAGATTTCTGATGCTGGCTGGTAGTGTATTCCAATCCCTAGCTGTCTTGAAGTAAAACAAGTTAGAAAGTGCTAATGAAGTGCTGTGCTGAATGAAATAATTTCCAGGTTGGTAGCTTCTGGTTGACATGCCTATGGGTGTTTGGATTAACTGGATATGGTCCACCATCTTTAAATCAATAGTGGTATTCTTGATCTTGTGGAATGTTGTCAGTCTGATGAACTTGCGACGAGTAGTGGGTGGATGAAGTTTAAGGTCCTTTATCATGCTGGAGACTGAGCTCTGCCACTTGTAGTTGTTAGATATGAACCTTGCTGCTCTGTTTTGCACTGCATGGATCTTATTGATATTCCCTTGAGTGAAAGGATCCCACACGGACCAGCAATATTCAACATGTGAACAATGGTAGAATCACACAGGCAGCTGTTGTGGCTAATGGATCTAATAGACTAGTGGTGGAAATGTGGGTGAGCGAGCATTTTGGGGATGCTGACCACAAACCAGTGAAATCACAAACGTTATGGAAACAGGTAAGTACAGTCCAAAAACTGACTATCCGCTGGAGGCCGATTTCAAGATAATTGGACAGAAACTATCGGCAATGTACATCCTGGAAGTGGGGATCTTTTGGAAGCGAAACTGTGAGAATTTGGTGTGTTTCCCTAACGGTGAAAGTGAGGACTGCAAGTTCAGAGCAGCCTGAATGTCAAAGGATACAGAGGAACAGCTTCTTCCCCTCTTTTATCAGTCTTCTGAACGGTCCTTCCATCAGCTCGGGTACTGTCCGATTCACCGCTACCAGATTGCGGACATTGGACTTTGTCTATGGAACTGGTGCACTACAATACTGAGAACAATATTCTGCACTCTTTATCTTTCCCTGTGCTTTACCTATTGTACATATGTTTGATTTTTATTTTATTATGTATGGTATTTATTTTATCTGATTGGAGCGGCATGGTAGAGTTGCTGCCTCACAGAGCCAGAGACCCGGGTTGGATCCTGACTGGGGGTACTGTCTGTACGGGGTTTGCACGTTCTCCCATGACCGCGTAGATTTTCTCCGGGTGCTCCGGTTTCCGTCCGCACTCCAAACATGTACGGGTTTGTAGATTAATTGGCTTTGGTAAAGATTGTAAATAGTCCCGAGTATGTGTAGAATAGAGTTAAGGGCCTGTCCCACTTGGCCGTCATTTGCGCGCCATTTACGCGACCTCGTCATCGCGTTGAGATGCACGGGTAGCGTGTGGGCCGCGCGGGACGGTCACATGGAGAAGCGCGGAGGGGTATGGAGTTGCGCGCGGTAGCGCGCGGTGCTCCAGGATTTTGTAGGGCACAAAATCTTCTCGAGCCTCCAGCGTGACGTATCGCGTACGCACGCGGGCGTATTGCAGTTGCATTCAGGCGTCCTGCCCTCATACGTGTAGCGCGTGGTGACGCATGATTACGTCACCGTGCGTAACCAATGCCCGCCACTCGCCGCCCATATGCAGTCGCCATAATGAGAAAATAATTATGGCGTCAGCATCAATGCTTTCAGAGTAATGCCTTCAGAATAATAACTTAATAACTATTTTTGAAACATCCTTAGTGAAGGATGTTTCAAAAGTTAACATCCAGGTAAGGATTGCAGATTTTATATCCTAAAAGAACCAAATTAGTTTTTTTTAAATTAACCTTCAACAATTTTACTAAGGTACACAAAAATGCTGGAGAAACTCAGCGGGTGCAGCAGCATCTATGGAGCGAAGGAAATAGGCAACGTTTCGGGCCGAAACCCTTCTTCAGACTGATAGGGGGTGGGGGGGGAGACAGCAGGGGCTAACAAAATTGGGAGAATTCAATGTTCATGCCCCAGGATGCAGACTCCCCAAGCGGAATATGAGGTGCTGTTCCTCCAATTTCTGGTGTTGCTCACTCTGGCCACGGGGGAGACCCAGGACAGAGAGGTCGGATACGGAATGGGAGGGAGAGTTCAAGTGCTGAGCCACCGGGACGTCAGGTTGGTTATTGCGGACCGAGCGGAGGTGTTCGGCGAAACGATCGCCAAGCCTCCGCTTGGTCTCACCGATGTAGATTAGCTGACATCTAGAGCAGCGGATGCAATAGATGAGGTTGGAGGAGATGCAGGTGAACCTCTGTCACACCTGGAACAACTGCTTTGGTCCTTGAATGGAGTCGTGGGGGGAGGTAAAGCGACAAGTGTAGCATCTCTTGCGGTTGCAAGGGAAAGTGCCCGGGGAGGGTGTAGTACGGGAGTGTAAAGAAGTGCTATCGACACATTGTAACTTTACTTCTTTTATTCATACTGCAGCATTACAGAAAGCACTAGCTGTACGTGGTCTGTCACGGAAACTAGAGAGCGATATGTGGGTGGGGAGGTTGTAATTATACTTGTGATATGGGGAGTGGTTAATAGTGATGAGGTGACTATATTAAAGGCACATGCATATCTCATCTACATCCTTCCCCTTGGAAACGAAAGGCAAACAAGGTAGTGACAGGGCGACCACGTCTCATGCGCCAGAAACGGTTAAGGAAAATCACCATAGCGGACAGGCGGCTTGACAACACGTCCCGACCGGGTTCACATCTCGCCATCCTCCCTCCCGGCAGGAAGAAGTGGAACAGGTGCGGACGGCCGAACTGGAACGGGGGAGCCGGGAGGGGACGGAGAAGACAAGGGCAGAAAGGCAGGAGGGGATGCGGGTTCAGTAGCGGGCAGCGCGCCGGCAGGCAAGGGAGGACTGGCCGGAGGAGGATTGGACTGATAGAGCTGAGAGGGTAGAGACCGTTGCATACGAGGAGTGACGGGCAGAGCATCGCCCGGGTGCCGAAATTGCAGCGGGGGAGCAAAAGGATCCGCGGGCGGCGGTCGTGGCTCATTGACAAGCCGCAGGTGTTGGCGGGACCGGCGGTAGACGGTTCCCGCATGGTCAACAAGATAGGACCTGGGCGACCCAGCAGAGCTGACGACGGTAGCGAGCTTGGAGTGACCGGAGGGGGTCTGCATGCGGTCGACCTGACCAGGGAAAAGGCGCGGCAGTGGGCGGCAGGACCTGTCATGGGAACGCTTCTGAACATCGTGCTTAAAGGCACTACGTTCCGGAACAGCAGCGGGCTTGAGGACCGAGGGGATGAGGGAGCGTTGGGCCACAGGGATCGGGGGTCTGGTAGTGCGAGACATGAGCCGCTGAGCAGGGGAGCCCATGGCAGTGTCGCGGGAGATGTTGCGAAGGTTAAGGAGGGCCAGAAAGAAGTCGGAGTTAGACAAACGACATTGTTCCAGCAAGTTCTTTGCACTGCGGACGGCGCGCTCGGCCAGACCGTTGCTTTGCGGGTACTCAGGGCTACTGGTGAAGTGGCGGAAGTTCCAGCTGGTTGCGAAAGCTCTAAACTCGGAGCTCGTGAATTGGCTGCCATTGTCCGACTGCAGGCTGGCCGGGGTGCCAAAAGTGCAGAAATGGCGGCGCAGCTTATCGACAATGGTCGAAGAGGTGAGGGAGTGCAGCTGGTCAACCTCAAACCAGCTGGAGTAGGAGTCGACCAGGAAGTGGTTGCCCCGCCACTCGAAAATGTCAGTGGCAACCGCCATCCAGGGCAGTTCGGGGGCAGGCTGCTGCAAAAGCGGCTGTCGTTGCTGGTGGGGGGCGAGACTGTTGCAGGTGGAACACGAGGAGACCCTCTCCCGGATGTATTGAGCCATACCAGGCCAGTAAAACTGGCTCTGGGCGTGAGACAAGGTGGCTTCGGCCCCAGGATGACTGCGGTGCGTGGCCTGAAAATAGTGGTCGTGCAGCGCAGCAGGCACAACAACCTTGTGACCTTTCACAACAACGCCGTCATGTAGTACGAGCTCATCGCGGACCAGGAAGTAGGGCACGGCACCAGCCGGCAAAGCGGAACGACGGTCGGGCCAGCCCTGCTGGATGATGGCAGAAAGCTGTTGCAGGGCAGGATCATCAGCAGTGTGCTCGACCAGGGACTTCATCTGCTGTGAAGGTACAATATTCACATTGAGCACCATCAGGTCAGATATTTCATAGGGGTGGCGATCGGTTGATGTTAGCGAGGCACGGGACAACGTGTCGGCCACGAACATGTCTTTGCCCTTACGATAAACAACTTCGAAAGTGAAGCGCTGGAGCTGCAGCATCATGCGCTGCAGTCGGGATGAGGCAACATGGATCGATTTGTTGAGAATGGTGACAAGCGGCTGGTGATCAGTTTCGATGGTGAAAGTGTTGCCTAGAATGAAGTCCTTGAATTTGGAGCAGGCAAACACCACGGCCAGTAACTCCTTCTCGATCTGCGCGTAGTGCTGTTCGGCAGGGGTCATGGTGCGGGACGCGAAGGAGACAGGCAGCTGCAGGCCGTCATGGAGCTGTAGGCAAGCGGCACCGAGCCCGAACTGAGAGGCGTCGCAGGTGAGGATAATGGGACGCTGCAGGTCAAAAAATTTAAGTGTGGGGGTACTGATTAGCTTAGATTTAAGGATGTCGAATGCTTTCTGGTGTTGAGGGAACCAAGCCCAGGCCGTGTCCTTCTTTGTCAACTCCCTCAGGGGTGCGCTAAGCTCGCTGAGGTCGGGGATGAACTTCCCCAGGTAGTTTACCATGCCTAGGAAACGTTGCAGGCTGGGCACATCAGTAGGTGAAGACATCCCGGAGATGGCAGCCATTTTCTGCGGGTCGGGTTTCAGCTCCAAGGCTGTGAATACATGTCCAACATATGTGACCTCCGGGACGCGGAATCGGCACTTCTTGGGGTTCAGTTTCAAGTTGATTTTCCGGGCCCGGTCCAGGACTTGGCGGAGGTTGAAGTCGTGTTCGGCGACATCCTTACCATAGACCAGGATGTCGTCAACAATGATGGCGCACGGTAGACCGGCAAACAGCTGCTCCATTGTCCGTTGGAACACCTCGCTGGCAGAGTTGATTCCGAATGGCATTCGGAGGAACCTAAATCTGCAGAAGGGGGTGCTGAAAGTTTTCAGGTTGGAGGACTGCTCGTCAAGCGGTATCTGCCAGAAAGAGCTCTTGGCATCGAGGACAGAAAAGATTATGGCCGGACCAACCTGTGCAGCGACGTCCTCTACTGTTCTCATAGGGTAGTGCGGGCGTTTAATGGCCAGGTTGAGGTCTTTGGGGTTGATGCAAATGCGTATTTCGCTTTTGTCCTTTTTCGCGGCAACAACCATGGTGGAGACCCACCTGGTGGGTTCGCTGACCGCCTTTAGGATGCCCATTTTTACCATGCTGTGCAACGTCGATTCTACTTTGTCCTTCATGGCGAAGGAGACACGGTGTGGTGCACGGACCACCGGCTCGACCTTGCGGTCAACTACAATCTTGTAGTTGCAGGGCAGCTTGCCCAGCACTTCATCCAAGCGGTCAGGATATTCAGTCAACTGGTCCATGAGGGCCTGCACCTTGTGGATGTCACGGTGGAAGGAGACCAGGCCCAAGTCCTGGCATGCTTGGATGCCCAACTGGGTAATGCAGTTGGAATCGATGAGATAGAAAGTGAGGGGCCGAGAGGTTTCCAGTATCTTGCAGCGCAGAGTTGCCTTTCCCACAGGAACAAGCACCCCACCCCCGTACGCATGCAAAGTGGAGCGATCAGAAGTATCCTGTTCATTAGTCCTTATCTTTTTGAAGAGGCTCGTTGACATAACATTCGTGACAGCTCCGGTATCAATCTTAGCGGTGAAGGTCGACTTGTTCACAGTTCCACGAACTGAAGGGTCTGTTATCACAGCAGGTGCATCCAACAGAGAAAATATGCTGGTCTCATCCTGAGAGGACCCAGATTCAGACACAGGGATTTCGTTGAAATGGTACTGGGAACCGAGCTCGCTATCAGCTTGCACCAAGTTGTTTAACATACGCCTTGGAGCAGCAACAGGCTTCCCACGGGAATGGCAGGCAGCAGCAAAGTGGTTCAGTTTCTTGCAGTAATTGCACGTTTTACCCAAAGCAGGGCATTCATTGTATTGATGAGTGGCAAAGTTACAATTGGGGCACCTTTGCTGGGTGCATCCCCCGGGAGCAGTGCCGGACCCCGGGGGTCGTGGCAGGGTCGTGTTCAGCCGACGGCTGGTAGCGCTGGCAAAGTTAATGTCGTGATCAGCCGGTGACACCGCCGCGGAGACAGCTTCGGCTAAACGGCAGGCATACATAGCCTCGTTAAAAGTCAGGTCGGGCCGGCGCAAAAGTTCAGCCCTTAGCTTTTCATCGCGGAGACCGTAAAGCAGAAGGTCCCTAGTCAGCTCCTCGGGGGTCAGCGTGTCAAGGCGGCACCGCCTGGCCAGGTGTCGCAGCGCAGCGACATAGTTCTCGGCAGATTCACCAGGGTGCTGACGCCGCCCGAACAGTTTAAAACGTTCTAAAATGCAGTTTGATGGAATGTCGCAAATCGCGGTAAACATAGCCAACAAACATACCGGGTCCCGAGCAGATTCACCCGCAGCGTAGACGAAGAATTCTGACCGAGCCAGGGCATCGGGACCAGCAAGGCTGAGAAGCAGAGAAGCTTTGACCTCTGGGGTCTGTCACAGAAACTAGAGAGCGATATGTGGGTGGGGAGGTTGTAATTATACTTGTGATATGGGGAGTGGTTAGTAGTGATGAGGTAACTATATTAAAGGCACATGCATATCTCATCTACAGGGAGGGAAGGGAAGAATTGACAAGGGAGTTAAGGAGGGAGCGGACTTGTGGAAGGGAGACATGGGGGGAGATGGGAAGATGTGGCGAGTGGTGGGGTCATGTTGGAGGTGGCGAAACTGACGGATTACTTGTTGTATGTGACGGCCGGTGGGGTGAAAGGTGAGGACTAGGGGGACTCTGCCCTTGTTGCGAGTGGGGGGATGGGGAGAGAGTGCAGTGTTGCGGGGTATGGAAGAGACCCTGGTGCGAGCCTCATCTATGGTGGAGGACGGGAACCCCCGTTCCCTGGAGAATGAGGACATTTCAGACGCACTGGTGTGGAACGCCTCATCCTGGGAGCAGATGCGGCGTAGACGGAGGAATTGGGAGTAGGGGGTGGAGTCCTTACAGGAAGCAGGGTGAGAAGAAGTGTAGTCCAGATAGCCATGGGAGTCAGTACGTTTATAGTGAACGTCGGAGGAGAGTATCAGTGGCTGGGTATAGGTTGCATCTCTGGTCGAGGAAGAACCGGAGGGCTTTGAGACCATCCTGTTGGGGATGGAGGTGTAGAGTGACTGGATGTCCATGGTGAAGATGAGGTGGTGATGGCCTAGAGCATGGAATGCGCAGAGACGACGGTGAGTGTCTGAGGTGTCTTGAACAATGGTAGGGAGGGATTTAACCAAAGGGGACAGGATGGAGCCAAGGTAGGTGGAAATGATGTTGGTGGGGCACGAACAGGCAGAGACAATGGGTCTACCGGGACAGTCAGGTGTGTGCATTTTGGGGGAAGGTAAAATCGGGCCGTGCGGGGCTGGGGAACGATGAGGTTGGAGGCTCGGTCTGGCAGGGCGTGGGTGTTGATGAAGTCGGTGATGGTGCTAGAGATGGTGGCCTGGTGCTCGTCAATGGGGTCATGGTCCAGTGGTAAGTAGGAGGAGGTGTCCGAGAGTTGGCGCGTGGCCTCAGCTTTGTAGAGATCGGCGCGCCAGACTACCACGGCACCTCCCTTGTCGGCGGGTTTGATAACCCAGTCTGGGTTATTGCGGAGTGAGTCTATGGCAGTACGTTCAGGGGGGGAGAGATTGGAGTGAGACAGGGGTGTGGAAAAGTTGAGGCGGTTGATGTCGCGACGGCAGTTTTGGATAAAAAGTTCTAAAGCCAGAGGGCCACGAGGGGGGGTCCAGGAGGAGGGGGTGCGTTGGAGACGGGAAAGCTTTCATCAATGGGGGGCGAGTACTCCTGCCCATGGAAGAGCGCTGTGAGGCGGAGGCAACGGTAGAAGAGCTCCAAGTCTTGGTGGGCGTGGAACTCATTGAGGTGGAGACGGATGGGGACAAAGGTAAGATTTCTGCTGAGGACAGACCGTTCGGTGTCGGAGAGGGGGGAGTCAGGGGGGATGGTGAACACATGGCAGGGATGGGGGTTGGGGCCGGAGGAAGGCTGGTGGGTGGACTGGGGACGAGGCGATGTGTGGTGGGGTGTCGTGGGTGGTCAGAGCGTGGGAGGGTGAGAGGGCTGTGGTGTGGGTGGGGAAGAGCAGGGGTCCCGTAGTTAGAGAGGGATGGGGAAGACTCAGTGGAACTGCGACTGAAGTTACCAGGGCTGGGCGGACTAGCACTAGGACCCAGTGGAGTCAAACGCAGGAGAGTGTGAGTTAACAGCGTGGAGGCTTCAAGCCCAGTACAGAGTCCAGTCTGCAGGTGAGGCGACGGCTGCTGGAGGGGGGTGCAGTGGCGAGGGTCGGCGGACCCAATGGTAGGAGTCCGCGGCCAGTAGAGTCGGGGTCCGCGGGCGATGCGTGGGAGGTCCCGGTGGGCGGATGGTCGGTGGGGCGCCGCGGTTCGGCCAACCCGGTGAGGCGACGAGATGAGTAGGGTGCGGTGCGGTGCGGCGGCCATGTTCGGGGTGCCCCAGTCCGGCGGTCATGTTGAGTAGGTTCGGTCCGGCGGCGATGTTCAATAGGCCCGGTGCGACAGCGATATTAGGCGGGCCCAGTGCGATGGCGATGTCGGGAGGGCCCGGTGCGACGGCGATGTTGGGAGGGCCGGGTGCGGCTGTGATGTTTGGCGGGCCCAGGGCGACGGCGATGTCGGATGGGCCCGGTGCAACGGCGATGTTGGGAGGGCCGGGTGCGGCTGTGATGTTTGGCGGGCCCAGTGCGCCGGCGTTGTCGGATAGGCCCGGTGCGGCGATGAGGTTAGGCGGTCCCGGGGGGCGGTGGGGTTCGGCGGTCGCGTCATGTAGCAATGTTACAAAATGTTGAGATTTTAAAAATCAGGTCTGTAATTTATCCCATCAAAGCATAAAAAGAAGTTTAATTTGACACCTAATTCACTTTCATATCTTCAGTATTAAAAAAGTTATGGCCATTTTCATACTCGGAAATTAGCATCTTGTTCCCTATTGCTTTTCCACTTAACACAAAAGCTGTGATCGAGGACAGTCAAAAGCCCATAACTTTCTTAAAAATTAAGAGAACTGAAAGAAATGTTCAGTTATTATAGATTGAAGCATTCTGAAACATATGAAACAATCTTACTTAGATGACATGAAATTAAAGCATATTATTAGTTAGTTACCTAATTGTAGCTAATTACAAAATTCAATTACTAGGTCTAAACATCGATCAATTTCTTAACATTTTTAAATAGCCTAAGTGTCCAAATAACATTAACACAAGAATTCACAATATAACATAATTTTTAAATCTCATTGTCATGGATTTATAGGCCAAATTGAAGGAATTTAATGTTTAATACCTGTAAATTAATGGCCATTTAAATCATCTTGCGAGTGTTTTTTTCTGGAACGTGATCATTTGGAACGTTGCGGTTGTGGTGAAATTAAACCCGTATCGGCATGAAAAATACTGCCGGTTTGTACGGGGGAAAAAATCACCATTTCGCAACTTAAAATGTGAATTAAAGGCATCTTAAGGAGCACTTTTTTACATAAAATAAACGGCTTTTGTTTACCTGTCCCATGCCTGAAATCCGTCGGTGTTGATGGCTTTAGAAGCTGATTTTAAAATAACTCCAGTGCTGAACTTGTCGGGCGATTGAAAAAAAAAATACACAGAACGCCCGTCGGAACGATTCTTCAGCAAAAGCTTGCACTCCAACGAAATATAATCCAGGACAAGGTAGGAGAAACGCGCGTTTTAACCCCGCCTCCCCTCTCAAAGGCGCCAAAATCGCGCACACGGCCAGTGGCAGAATTGCAGCGCCACTGAAGGTAAGTATTGTAACATACCTACCTCATGGTGAAGTCCGAGTTACCATTGAAGTGGCGAGGCTGGGCGTCATCGGTAGGCCGTTGAAGGTCGACGGCAGCATCGACGTGGAGGTCGGCGAAGGCGGCATCCTGGTGAGTGCTGGAGGTGCTCCTCGTGGCCAAGATGGCGTCGCGGGACTCGCGCAGGCAGCATGGGCCAGAGTTGGGGCCCGGAGCCTGCGGGCGGTCGAATCGCGGAGTGTCGGCGGCGGGAGCGGCCTGGAGGCGGGCTAATTTCAGGTCCTTGGTGGAGTTAAGGTGGGCCAGGAATCATTGATTGGAGAGGTGGATCTTCCGGCGGATGAAATATAGTTGTGGTCCGTTGCAGGTCTGGGTGAGTGAGGCCCGAAGTTTCGGGAGAGTCAATGCGAGGGCCTGCTGGTGCCGGCGCATCGCAGTCAGAGTAGATCTCAGTGCCCGGTTGGAGAATTGTTGTGTATGCCGGTAGATAGCCAGTCGGTACCGATAGTCCGGCTGGGGTCCGAACTGGGAGGCAGGGAACTGGAGCTGGAAGCCATGAGGTTTGAGATGGAGGCGCAAGCATGCCACTAGGAAGCAAATGTGGCTGTGGTATCGTGTCTGGGTAAGGATGTGGTCATAGAGTTGGAGGGAAGGGGAGATCACAGAGGGGGGGCAGTTAGAGAGGAGGTTGTGAAACTGTCTTGGTAGAGAGGAGGAGAACTTCTTCAAAGTAGGCATACCTTGAGGAGATTTTGTAGTGGAGTAGACAAAGTGTTTAAGAAGGAACTGCAGATGCTGGAAAATCGAAGGTACACAAACATGCTGGAGAAACTCAGCGGGTGCAGCAGCATCTATGGAGCGAAGGAAATAGGCAATGTTTCGGGCCAAAACCTTTCTTCAGACTGATAGGGGGTGGGGGCGGGGAGAACAAAGGAAAAAGGAGTAGCCCGAGGGCTGAGGGAGAGATAGGAAGGGAAGGAGACAGCAGGGGCTAACAAAATTGGGAGAATTCAATGTTCATGCCCCCAGGATGCAGACTCCCCAAGCGGAATATGAGGTGCTGTTCCACCGATTTCCAGTGTTGCTCGCTCTGGCCATGGAGGAGACCCAGGACAGAGAGGTCGGATACGGAATGGGAGGGGGAGTTGAAGTGCTGAGCCACCGGGAGGTCAGGTTGGTTATTGAGGACCGAGCAGAGGTGTTCGGCAAAACGATCGCCAAGCCTCCGCTTGGTCTCACCGATGTAGATCAGCTGACATCTAGAGCAGCGGATGCAATAGATGAGGTTGGAGGAGATGCAGGTAAACCTCTGTCACACCTGGAACGACTGCTTGGGTCCTTGAATGGAGTCGAGGGGGGAGGTAAAGCGACAAGTGTAGCATCTCTTGCAGTTGCAAGGGAAAGTGCCCGGGGAGAGGGTAGTACGGGAGGGAAGGGAAGAATTGACAAGGGAGTTACGGAGGGAGCGGTCTTTGCGGAAGGCAGACATGGCGGGAGATGGGAAGATGTGGCGAGTGGTGGGGTCACGTTGGAGGTGGCAAAACTGACGGAGGATTACTTGTTGGATGTGATGGCTGGTTGGGTGAAAAGTGAGGAGTAGGTGGACTCTGCCCTTGTTGCGAGTGGGGTGATGGGGAGAGGGAGCAGTGTTGCGGGGTATGGAAGAGACCCTGGTGCAAGCCTCATCTATGGTGGAGGAGGGGAACCCCCGTTCCCTGAAGAATGAGGACATTTCAGATGCCCTGGTGTGGAACGCCTCATCCTGGGAGCAGATGCGGCGTAGACAGAGGAATTGGGAGTAGGGGATGGAGTCCTTACAGGAAGCAGGGTGGGAAGAAGTGTAGTCCGGATAGCCATGGGAGTCAGTAGGTTTATAGTGAATGTCGGTCAGAAGTCTATCACCTGCGATGGAGATAGTGAAGTCAAGGAATGGTAGGGAAGTGTCGGAAATGGTCCAGGTGTATTTGAGTGCCGGATGGAAGTTGGTGGTGAAGTGGATGAAGTCAGTCAGTTCTGTGTGGGTGCAGGAGGTGGCACCAAAGCAGTCATCGATGTAGCGGAGGTAGAGGTCGGGGATGGGGCCCTGGTACGTAGCGAACAAGGATTGTTCGACGTACCCAACTAAGAGGCAGGCGTAGCTGGGGCCCATGCGGGTGCCCATAGCTACGCCTTGTATTTGGAGGAAATGGGAGGAGTCAAATGAGAAGTTATTGAGGGTGAGGATCAACTCCGCTAGGCGGAGGAGAGTATCAGTGGCCGGGTATAGGTTACTTCTCTGGTCGAGGAAGAACCGGAGGGCTTTGAGACCATCCTGGTGGGGGATGGAGGTGTAGAGTGACTGGACGTCCATGGTGAAGATGAGGGGGTGAGGGCCTAGAGAATAGAATGCGCGGAGACGACGGAGAGTGTCTGAGGTGTCTTGAACATAGGTAGGGATGGATTTAACCAAGGGGGATAGGATGGAGTCAAGGTAGGTGGAAATGAGTTCGGTGGGGCACGAACAGGCAGTGACAATGGGTCTGCCGGGACAGTCAGGTTTGTGGATTTTGGGGAGAAGGTAAAATCGGTCCGTGCGGGGATTTAATCTTTTTTTTGTTTTGATAGGGCGGGGGGGGGGGGGGCGGGGAGAAGAAAGGAAAAAGGAGGAGGAGCCCGAGGGCTGAGGGAGAGATAGGAAGGGGAGAAGACAGCAGGGGCTAACAAAATTGGGAGAATTCAATGTTCATATTTTACTAACAACTTTTTTAAAAAAAATTGGAAACTCTCAAACTGCTGTAATGGAATACAATTTTGTGTTTGTTGGGAGTAATTTAGAAAGTTTAAATGTAAATGAATTTTTCCAGCAAACAATAATTTTATCAATGTTTCACTTAACAAATTATGTCAATAGACAATAGAAAATAGACAATAGGTGCAGGAGTAGGCCATTTGGCCCTTCGAGCCAGCACCACCATTCAATGTGATCATGGCTGACCATCCCCAATCTCCTGCCTTCTCCCCATATCCCCTGACCGCTTAAGCATCCAGAGAACCTGCCTCCACCGCCCTTTGAGGCAGAGAATTCCACAGACTCACCACTCTCTGTGAGAAAAAGTGTTTCCTCGTCTCCGTTCTAAATGGCTTACTCCTTATTCTTAAACTGTGGCCCCTGGTTCTGGACAATACGCTGTCGACACGCTGACTCTACTTGCAGAGCAGATAAAATAATTGAAGGCGCATGATGATGCGCGCGACCATCGTGCGACCGTCGCGCGTCAGTCACTACCGGCCAGCCGCGTAAATGACGGCCAAGTGGGATGGGCCCTTTAGTGTGCGAGGATCGCTGGTCGGCGCGGACTCGTTGGGAGAAGGGCATGTTTCCGTGCTGTATCTCTAAACTAAACTAATGCTGGAGAGGTTTTAGTGCCGGTACATGTACAATCCAACAGGGATAGGACAGTATTATATCTAATCCTGGGCAATAAAGTCAGATTAGTGGTGGAAGTGTGGGTAGGTGAGCAGTTCGGAGATATTGACGACAATTGAGTAAGATCACAGTCGTAATTGAAAGAGATAAGTACAGTCCACAAACTGACTCTTCACCGGAGGCTGATTTCAATGTAATTGGACAGAAACTGTCAGGCAATGGACATTCTGGAAGTGGGAATCTTTTAGAAGCGAAACAGTGAGAGTTTTCTGAGTTTCTCTAACGGTAACGTAAAGTGCAGAGCAGCCTGAATGTCAAAGGATGCAGAGGAACAGCTCTGTTATCAGCCTTCTGAACAGTTCTGTCCAATTCACCTCTACCCCATTGCGGATATTGGACTTCGTCTATAGACAATAGCTCTACAATACTGAGAATTATATTCTACTCTCTGTATCTTCCCACGTGCTTGTGTTTGAACTGATTGTGTTAAATAAAGTACATATTTATCTGGCTGGATACCTTTCACCTGACTATAAACCTAAAGCTAACTGGCTGAGTGGCATTTCTCCTCTTTCCCGAGGACGTAACTGGGTATTTCCCACCTTGTCTGGTGGGTGTCAGAGTCTTGGCCGTACTGGATCAGCTTGGTGGGCCTGGTCCTCGGGCACAGGTCTTCAATGCTGTTGCCGCGGTGTCGCCAGGGCCCTTTGCCGGGTCCAGAGCCATTCACCGCCATGTGGAATAAATTGACTTGGCTGACCACATCACACCTGGTCCTCAACCCCACCTCACCTGGTCCCACCTGCTCCTTGACCCCCACCTCACCTGGTCTCACATGCCCATCCACCCCACCTCACCTAATTCCACCTGCCGCTCCACCCTACCTCACCTGGTTCCTCTTACCCACTAACCTCTCCTCCCCTGGTCCCACCTGCCCATTGACCCCATCCTCATTTGGGATCACCTGCCCATTGCCCCCACCTCACCTGCCCCTCTACTCCATCTCACTTGGGCCCACCTCCCCTCCACCCCACCTCACCTAGTCCCACCTGTAACTTACCAGCCTCTGTCTCACTGCACCCTGACACTTCTATGTCCTGGTATCCGCCCTCCACACTCAATCCTGATGCAGATTCTAAACATAAAATGACGACCATGTCTGCTTCCACAGATGCTGCCTGACCAGCTAGGTTCTTCCTGCAGTTGCTTTTGTCCTCCCTTTCACACACTCCCCCTCATCTCTCCCTCCCCACATTCCTCCTCTCACTCTGCCTGTTATCTCAAACATCCCTTTCCGTCTCGTCTTCACTCCCCTGACCGCTCACACTCCGCCTGACCCCTCCTCCCCTCTCCTGAACACACTCGCTCATTCTCCCTCTCCATTTCATAGCATCCTCTTCTGTCTCTCTCTCACACGCTCACACTCTCATCTCCAACTGTACTCACTCTGACCAGTCGGACTCTGGCCTTTCTCATGCTCAACAACCCCCTCTGCCTGACTCCATGGTCCCCTCTCAGTCAGTCTGCTATCTACACTGCCCATCACCATCTCTTTCTTTGTCTCATCCTCCTCTCTCCATTTGCTCTCCTCCCCACTCCCCCTTGCACCCTCCCTCCTTTCTCATCCTTACCACTGCCCTCCCCCTCACTGCACCCTCCCCTCCCACATCCTTGTCTCCCCCCTTCTCACCCCTCCATTCCCTTTCACTCGTCCCTCCCCTCTGACCCTCTCCCTCCCCACTGACCCCTCCTTTACCCCTGACCCCCTCCATTCCCTCCCCTCCGCCATTCTCCCCTCTGCCCCATTTTCTCCTCTCCCCATAACCCTCTTTCACACTCTCCCTTCTCCTCCCCTCCCACTCTCCCACTCCCCATCTCTTGCACTCTACGCTTCCACCCTCGTCTCTCACACTCTGCCCACTCACCCCAACTTCCTCCTCACCGCTGCTTATCGCATCTCTCTCCTTCCATCCAGCCCGTCCTCTCCTGCTCTCACACCACCCCTCTCTTGCACATTCCCCATCCCATGTAGCCAACACTCTCCCTGGCTCCGCCTCCTCCTTCAGTTCTCCTTCTCTCCCACTCCCACCCTCCCCCTGTCCAACACCCGCGCCCCACCACCACCACACCTCTCCCGTCAATGATGCTAGAATTTTAAAGCTTTGATGGATTTATTTTGCTGCTATCAGTGGTCTGCTGATACAGTATATATCTGATTGGTTTGGATAGCATGTAAAGGAAAGCCTTTCACGTGGCAATAATAAACCTAACCTAAACCCACCTGGCTGAGTGGCATTTCTCCTCTTTCCCATGGACAGGACATAGCTGGGCCTTTCCCACCTTGTTTGGCGGATGTCAGAGTCCAGATCGTACTGGAGCAGCTTGGCCAAGAGCCCGCCTGGACCTCGGGCACAGGTCTTCAGTCCTGTTGCCGGGGTGTTGTCTTTGGTTGTCGGGGCCCATCGCCTTTGCCTGGTCCAGGGTATTTCGCCACCACGTTGAATGAATCGACTTGTCTGACTCCATCCACCCCACCCCACCCCACCTACCCGCTCACTCTGCCTGTTATCTCAAACATTCTGTTTCCTCTCGTCTTCACTCCCCTAACCGCTCTCACACTCCGCCTGACCCCTCCCCCCTCTCCTGAACACAGACTCACTCATTCTCCCTCTCCATTTCATAGCACCCTCTCCTGTCTCTCTCTCACACACTCCAACGCTCATCTCCAACTGTACTCACTCCTACCAGTCTGACACACTGGCCTTTCTCATGCTCAACAAACCACTCCCTCCAATCCGACTCCATGTTCCCCCCTCAGTCAGTCTGCTATCTACACTCTGCCTATCACCACCTCTTTCCTTGTCTCATCCAGCTCTCCCACCCTTTCCTGTCCTCCTCTTCCCACTAACCCTTCCTTCCCGCCATCCTCTCAACTCCCTTTCTCACCCTTCCTACCGCCCTCCCCTCACCCCTCCCTCCCTCACCGCACCCTCCCCTCACCCTTTCCTCCTACTCACCCCACCCTCCCCCCAACCCCCTTCCTCCCTCACCCACCCCTCTCCCACATCCTCGCCCCTCCCTCCTTCCCTTTCACTCCTCCCTCCCCTCTGACCCCCTCCCACCTCACTGACCCCTCCTTAACCTCTGACGCCTCCCTTCCCCCTATGCTCCCCTCTGCCCCATCTTCACTCCCCAAAACCCTCTTTCCCACTCTCCCCTCTCCTCCCACTCCCCATATCTCCCACCCTGCGCTTCCACCCTCTCCTCTCGCACTCTGCCCACCGCTGTTTTCCGCATCTCCCTCCTTCTATCCAGCGCGTCCTCTCCTGCTCTCTCACACCACCACTGTTGTGACAACACTCCCCATCCCATGTAGCCACCTCTCTCCCCGGCTCCAGCTCTGCCTTCAGTTCTCCATCTCTCCCAATCCCACCCTCCCCCTGTCCACCACCCCCCCCCCCACCACATACACCACACCTCTGTCATTGATGCTAGAATTTTCAGGCTTTGATGGATTTATTTTGCTGCTATCAGTCGTCTGCTGATCCCGACACACGCTCTTCTTCCCTGCCTCTCTCCCCCCCTCCCTCCGTGTCTCTGCCGCTGCCCCTCTGCCGATGCGGCCGCTGGGTTGTTGAGGCTTGGATCAGTTTGTGTGGGTGTTGGCTCCACTAGAAGGCGACCAGGCGACAAGGTTTGGCGTAGCCCAGCTGCGCCCAGTTGCTGAGGGCAGACACCAGTCCCAGGACCGTCTCCATCTCGATGGGTTTCTCCAGGATCAGTGGCCCGTTGGCTCGGCCGGCGAGTGGCTGCTCCCGGTGGGCCATCCCCACCCCCTGGGTCAGCTCCGTGCGGAAAGCCCCCAACTGTGGGAAGGAGGGGGAGTGAGACAAGGGAGAGGCACATGTACACACACACACACGGGGAGACAGGGGAGAGGCACATGTACACACACACACAAGGGGAGACAGGGGAGAGGCACATGTACACACACACACACGGGGAGACAGGGGAGAGGCACATGTACACACACACACAAGGGGAGACAGGGGAGAGGCACATGTACACACACACACACACGGGGAGAGGGACGGGGAAAGGGGGAGTGAGACTGCAGTAGGGGAGACAGGGGAGAGGGGCACGTACACATACACACACATGTACACGCACACACACATGCACATGCAGACGGGGAGAGAGACGGGAGAGGGACACATACACACAAACACAAACACACACACACATACCCACACACACACACACACACACACACGGGGAGAGGGACAGGGGAGAGGCACATGTACAGTCCAGGCATAAGCTCAGGGGCGATCGCGCTTTTGCGGTTGCAGCACCTAGACTATGGAACAGCATTCCTCTTCCCATCAGAAGTGCCCCCTCCATCAACTCTTTAAGTCTAGACTTAAAACTTATTTTTACTCACAAGCGTTTCTTGAGGTCCTCTGAGGGAGCGCTATATGTATGTATTTACATACGTATTGCTAGATCTATGTACCACTGTTTGTAGAAAGTTAGTACCTGCACTGATTTAAAGCACTTTGGTCAACGAGAGTTGTTTTTAAATGTGCTATAGAAATAAAATTGACTTGACTATACACACACACACACACACGGGGAGAGGGACAGGGGGAGTGAGACTGCAGCACGGGGAGACGGGAAAGGGGCAAGTACACATACACATACATGTACACACCTGTACACACACACCCACCTGCACACACGCACATACACACACGAACAAGTGGAGAGTCGGGAGAGATACCCATGCACAGACACACGTTCACGTATGCATACACGCATACACACAAATGCACACACACACACACAATTGCCCACACACACATGTGCAGGGAGACAGGAGACCACAGACACTCACACTGACATACACACACAGAGGCACAGGTGGAGAGAGGCACGGTCGCGCCACCCCCCTCCCTCCCCCAGTCTCCCCACCCCAGTCTCCCACCCACAGTCTCCCTCACCCACAGACACATCTCCCCACTCACCGTGCCGAGGGGTGACAGCTGCCTGCTCTCTACCCCGGGGTGTTCTGTCAGGATGACGGACGGCAGATCCCGAGCCCATGGGTTCCAGCGGGAACGGAACGACGACTCCCGCAGTTTGTCCCATCGCAGCCGTAATCCCAGCCCGCAACGTCTGGGCTCAAAGGACAATGCGGTGAGTTCACACTCACACACACTCAAACACACATCCCAACTGCAGCTGCAGCCTGCAACTCCTGGGCTCAAAGGATGGTGAGTTCACACCCGCTGACACTCACACACCACCCTTACACCCCACTACACTCACAAAGCCCCCCCCATTCACACCCCCCACACTCACAACCCATCCCCACTCACACACACACCCCCAAACTCACACTGACACACACCCCCTGACATTCACCCCCCCAGATTCACACACACATCCCTCACACTCACACACCACCCTCACACTCTCACCCCCCCCCCACACTCACACTGACACCCCCCCCAACATTCTCACACACACACATCCCTCACACTTACACCCCCCCCCAAACTCACACACACACCCCCCGACATTAACCCCCCCCCCCACATTCACACACACACGTCCCTCACACTCACACACCCCATCCTCCTAGACACCACCATAACCCACTCCCCAGTCCTAAACACGCCCATATCCCACTCACCCACCCTCCTACAGCCCCCCAGTTCTAGACCCTTCCAAAGCCCACCCCCAATCCTAAATACACCCATGTGCGTGTGGGGACCCCCAGGGTCGGGGAGGGAGGGTGTGATCCCCTCAGGGGGAAGCGTGATGAGGGCCCCCCCAGTCTGGGGAGGGCGAGGGGGTTGGGGACCACCAGTGTGGGCAGGAAGTGGTAACCCAGGGAGAGCAGGTGTGGGGACCCCCAGAATGGGGGAGCAGGGCTATGGGACCCCGATAGTGGGGAGGCAGGAGGGGGGAGACCCCCTGGGTGCGGAGGAGTTTGCAGGAGCCCAGGGTGGGAAGAGGGTGGGGTGTGGATGCAATGGTGGGGGAGGGGGGAGTGTGCTTCTTCCAGGCTGGGGGGGGTGGAGTGTGGGGACCCCGAGGAGGGGGAACCGGGTTTGGTTCCACCAGGGTGGGGGAGGGGGTTGTGGGGTATTCCGCATGGTGGGAATGGAAAGGGGAGGGGGATTCCCCAAGGTGGGGGAGGGGGAGTGGAAGAGGGTGGGGTGGGGAGCCCTGTGTTGACTCACCTGCCGAGGGAGGTTGTGGGGAAGTGGAAGTGGCCGACAGTGATGCTGTCGATGTAGTGCAGGGGGATTCGCACCAGCAAGTGACAGGACAGGCCCACAAAGTCATAGTGAGACACCAGCAGGACTCGTGTGGTCAGCAGCACCAGTCTCTCGCTCTCCCGGTTCCAGTGGTCGACCCTGAGTGGGGCAGGAGACAGGGAGATACACTCACTCAATCCTGCTCGCTGGCAACGGGACTTTGCATAGGGAACGTCCGTCCCCACCCTCCCCCCCACCCTCCCGACACTGTCTCACCCTCCCTCACCTACAGCCTGACCCACAGTCTGACCCATTATCCACATCCTCACCTGTGGGTCATGGGGTCAGTCAAGCTGCAGGATTGCCTCTCTATCCACCGTTCTCCTCTCTCTCTACCCAGTTTCCCTCTCCCATTATCCGCACCTCCCACTCCCCTCCCCCCACCCTCCCTGTCCCTCGGAAACCTTCTCTCCCGCCCGTCCCCTCAGACATCCCCTTCCCCTCCACCGACCCCCCTCCTCCCTTGCACCTCTCCACTGATGTTTCACCGGTTGAAGCCGGGCACTCTTCCCTCTGCCCCCCACCCCACCCCTCCCTACCCCGCCCCTCCTCCCTCTCTCCCCGCCACTCCACTGTGATCAGTGGTCTCTCACTCCGAGAGGAGCCAGGCTCCCTGCACTTTGCCGTCCTCCTCCCCCAGTGTTCTCTCCGTCTCGCTGATCGCTGCTTGCAAGGCCCCTGGCTGTGGAGACACGGGGAGAGAGAGAGATGGTTTATGTCCAATGGGGAGAGAGGGGGGGGACAGAGACTGTGACCCTCCGCTGGAGAGAGAGGGGGGAACAGAGACAGCCAGACCGAGGAAGAGACAGACACATAGACAGGGACACAGACACAGAGAGAGGAACATAGAAAAAGATAGGCATACACAGTGACAGATAGAGAGAAACATACAGAGAGAGAGAGAGGCAACGAGAGGGACATACAGACGGAAACAGACAGGGAGGGGCACACGTAGACAGTAAGAGACTGACACAAAGGCAGAGAGAGAGAGAGAGAGAAAGACACAGAGGGAGCGAGGGAGAGTGACAGACATAAACAGAGAGAGA
>JAXLNO010004412.1:178452-277847 GCA_038087875.1 Malacoraja senta | reverse complement strand
AATTTAACATTAAACATAAAACATCCCCCCACAATGGATCCCACTGTGGGGGCAGGCACAAAGTCCAGTCCATATCCACTTGTCCACCCATAGTCTGGCCTATATAGGCCTCCACAGTCCCGCTACGGGGGCCGATGTTACAGGCCCTTCTTCGGCCGGGTGATGGTGCTCCGGCGTCGGGAGAATCCTCTCCAGCAGGTTGGGACACCTGGAACGGCCGTCTCCCTACCGGAGTCCGCGGCTTCCGAAGCCGACAGGCCGTCTCCCTACCGGAGTCCGCGGTTTCCGAAGCCGACAGGCCGCGCTCGATGGAGCTCCACCACTGGCGATCTCGTCGCGAGATCCCAGGCTCCCGATGTAAAGTACAAACCTGCATTTTAATCCCGCCCCACCCCCCACCCCCCCTCAAAGGTGCAAAATTCCTGCACACAAACAGTGGCAGATCTGCAGGGCCACTGAAGGTAGGTTTTGTAACATCACTAGTATCAGTGTTACAGTGTGGAGTGTATCAGTGTTACAGAGTGGGATGTATCAGTGTTACAGTGGGGGGAGTATCAGTGCTACAGTGAGGGGTGTATCAGTGTTACAGAGTGGGGTGTATCTGTGTTACAGTGAGGAGTGTATCAGTGTACAGTGAGGGGTGTTGTATCAGTGTTACAGTGTGGGGTGTATCAATGTTACAGTTTGGGTGTATCAATGTTACAGTGAGGGGTGTGTGGTGTATCAGTGTTACAGTGATAGGTGTGTATCAGTGTTACAGTGAGGGGCGTATCAGTGTTACAGTGAGGGGGTGTATTCAGTGTTTTGCAGAGGAGTGCAGGGTTATTAGTGTTACAATATGGTGGTGTATCAGCATTACAGTGAGGGGAGTGGGTTGTATTCAGTGTTGCAATAAGCACTGAGCGGTAGACACAGCACCCCGTGAGGGGAGTGGGGTGTATTCAGAGCTGCCAAGTAGTACGGATTTTCCGTATTTTTACGGAAAATGCTGTTAGAATACGGATGTACGGTTTTGTGTTGTTAAATACGGATTTTAAATACGGAGCTCAGTTCAGTCCGAAGAAGGGTCTCGACCAGAAACGTCACCCATTCATTCTCTCTGGGGCTGTCTGTCCTGCTCCAGGTTTAAACAGAGTGCTGTCAGTTTAAACGCGGGAATTTAAACGAAAAGCTGTCGGCTGCAGTGCTATGGGTTCTACAAATAGCGCTACCAGCTGGAGCGCTATGGGCTTAAAACATAGCACCATGGGCTTGACAAATAGCGCTATAGCCACAGCGCTATGGGTCGCAGACTGTTCTGGGAAAATTCTCGCATAACAATGAGTCTTTGGAATTCTCTTTCTCAGTGGTTGTTGAGCCTTCGATTGTTTTTACAGGCAGTGGTAGATTCTGGATAAGGCCTAGTGGTGAAAGGTTACCAGTGGGATTGCAATTACATTGGGATTGGCCTTTGATTTTACAGAACGGTGGGTGGGCTCAAGGGGGGAGAGGGAGGTGTGGAGGGAGGGAGGTGGTGGAGAGAGGGAGAGGGCAGGGAGAAGGGAGGGGAGGGATAGAGGGAGAAGGAGAGAGGGAGGGAGCGAGAGGGAGGAAGGGAATAAGAGAGGGAGGGAGAAAAAATGGAAGGAGGAGAGAGGGAGGAAGAAAGAGGGAGGGTGGGTGGGAGGGGAAGGGGTGGGGTGAGAGAGAGAAAGAGAGAGAGAGAGGGGAGAGATTGGCACGAGGGATGGGAGGAAATGGATGGAGGGAGGGAGGAGAGAGGAAGGATGGAGCGAGGGAGGGAAAGGGAGGCTTCCAAAATGGCTTCTACATCATCATCTGGTGCTAAAAGCAGGAAACAGCTGTTCAAACAGCAGTATACAAAGAGATGGCAATGAATGCACTGTCAAATAAGGTGCGTAGAAGACACGTCAATTGGTAGCAAAGTTATGCATTCTTGTGCTCTTACATGGGTATGATTGCACAAGAAAAAAAAATCATTTTTTCCGCAAAATGGCACCGCGTAAAAATACTGATTTCCTCAGCAAAATACTGATATTCAGGTACTAGAATCTTAAATGCTTCTGACAAAACCTGGCAGCTCTGTGTATTGAAGTTACATTGAGGGGTGTGGGTGGATCCGTGTTATAGTGAAGGGTTGTAGGGTGTATCAGTGTTAAAAGTGAGGGGGTGTGGTATGTATCAGTGTTACATTGAGGGGTGTGGGGTGTATCAGTGTTACAGTGAGGGGTGTGGGTACCTCGGGACACGTGACAATAAACTATACCGAAACTGAACTGAACTGGGATGTATCAGTGTTACAGTGGCTGGTTAAAAGACTGTGCATTCATCTCATGACTCAAGAGATTGTAATTGGCTCACCCCTCCGCCCTGTGCTCCATGGAATAAAGTCCCAGCCTGCCCAACCTCTCCCGATAGCTGAGTGCCTCTATTCCTGGCAACATACTGAGAAAGCTTCTCGGCACTTTTCCAGCTTAATTATATCCTTCCTGCAGCAGTGTGCCCAAAACTGAACACAATACTCCAGATGCAGGCACACTAATGTCTTAACATTATGTCCCAACTTCCATACTTAATACTGTGACTGATGAAGGCCAATGTGCCGAAAGCCTCCTTTACACCCTATCTACCTGCGATGCCACTTTCACCGTACTTCACTGTGAAGGCCCTGGCCTGTTTTGACTTCCCAAAACCATCAACTTGTACTTATCTGCATTAAACTCCATTAACCATTCCTCACGACTTGCCCAGCTGATCAAGATCCTGCAGTGATTTTATTAAGCATCTTCACTTTTATGACACGATCCAGTTAATATCATTTTGAAAACTTACTATTCATGCTTCATTACATTGTATTACTTCAGGAAAACTCAATCAATACATCTCTCACGTACAAAACCATGCCGATGACACTGTTATTGTTTAATATATAATATGCATGTGTATACTTTATATACATATATAAAAAGGTTCATATATATATAAAGAACTCATCTGCTGTTGAGTTACTGCAATTAACGATTTCATTGTCGTGGAAGGAACTGTAAGTTTTGTTGAAGAAGGGTCTCGACCCAAAACATCACCCATTCCTTCTCTCCAAAGATGCTGCCTGTCCGCTGAGTTACTCCAGCATTTTGTCTTGACCAAGGACCTGAAAACCCTGGTTTAAACCGAGATAGACACAAAATGCTGGAGTAACCCAGCGGGACAGGCAGCATCTCTGGAGAGAAGGAATGGGTGACTTTCATTCTTCTGTTTCACGACATATGACAATAAAACACTCTTGACTCTCTGTCCGGCATGTAATATTGTCAGGGTAAAAGTGAAAAGTTTTCAAGAGTGTGTGATGATAATTCACCAGACAGTTTATATGCACAATATTGAAAACAATGTAATTAAGGGGCACGGGCTGGAGGGTAGACAGTGGATGGAATGGAGAGGAGGTGAGGGGGAGATGGGAGGGGACAAGGGGGTGGGGGGAGAATAGACAGTAGATAGAGAGGGCAGGCGGCGAGGAGAAGGGGGAGATGGTAAGTGGGTTCAGGGAGAGTAGGTTATGGGATTAGATGTGGAGAGGGGTACAGGGGGGGGCAGTGAGGGGAGGGGCATTGGGGTTAGGTAGATGGTGAGGGGGCAGGGAGGAGAGAGGTGTATGGGGAAGGGTACTTGGGGAGGGGAAGTGTAGTTGGGGAGAGAAGGTGGAGGGGATTTGGGGAGGATGGCATGGGGAGAGAAGAGGTGAAGGGGGGAGTTGATGAGGAGGGGGACATGGTGGAGGGTCACGGGGAGTGTAAACTGGGAATTTGGGCACGGGGAAGGGGAAAGAGTACTCGGGGGAGGAGTGTGGGGAAGTGTAGACAGCGAGCGGGCATTGAGGAGGATAGATGGAACGGAGTGCCGTGGCCTCTGTCTTGGACTCTCCCACGAGTGACAACATGCTCTCCACATCCACCCTGTCGAGGACATTCACTTATCGGTAAGTTTCAATGCTGTCTTTCACCTTCCCCCCCACTGCCCCCGATCCTTCTAAACTCCACCGAGCATAGGCCCAGTGAGTCAAACATTCACCATATGGTCATCCAATCATTCCTGGGATAATTCTCCTAATCCTCTCTGGACTCTCCAGCGCCAGCACATCCTTCCTCAGATATGGGGGGGGGGGGGGGGGGGGGGGACTGCTTACAACACTCCAAATGCAGTCTGACCAGTGCCCTATAAAATCTCATGTATTTTCCTGTTTTTCCTGTTTTTTATATTCTAGTCCTCTTGCAATAATGTTAGCATTGCATTTGCCTTGCTTAGTACTGATTCGACTTGCAAATCAGCTTCTATGGAGAGACACAAAAAGCTGGAGTAACTCAGCAGGACAGACAGCCATCCTGGAGAGAAGGAATGGGTGATGTTTCGGGTTGAGACCCTTCATCTGAAGAGTAGCGGCCCAAGCACCGACCCCTGCAGAACACCGCTCTTCACTGGCAGATAACCAGGAAAGGCCCCACACTTCACCTTCTGCCATGAGCCAATCTTCTCAACAAATAAGCTACTTCACTAACTTCCATCCCTGACTCTCTTGAATTTCAGGCACAATTGCTTGTCTCTTCCAGTGTGGAAGAATGATGCAAAACAGGTATTTAAATCATCTGCCATTTCTTTATTCCCATTATCACTCCTGCAGCATCATTTTCTAGAGGTCCAATGTCTATTGTTTATAAGAATGCTTAGCTGTTCTCTTTTATAGACAATAGACAATAGGTGCAGGTAGGCAATTTGGCCCTTCGAGCCAGCACCACCATTCAATGTGATCATGGCTGATCAACCTCAATTAGTACCCCGTTCCTGCCTTCTCCCCATATCTCCTGACTCCGCTATCTTAAGAGTCCTATCTAGCTCTCTCCAGAGAAGTATCCAGAGAACCGGCCTCCACCACCCTCTGAGACAGAGAATTCCATAGACCCACAACTCTCTGTGTGAGAAAAAAGTGTTTCCTCATCTCCGTTCTTACCCCTTGTTCTTAAACTGTGGCCCCTGGTTCTGGACTCCCCAACATCAGGAACATGTTTCCTGGCTTCAGGCTGTGTCCAAAACCTAATAATCTTATGTTTCAATAAGATTCCCAATCATCCTTCTGAACTCCAGAGTATACAAGCCCAGCCGCTCCATTCTCTCAGCATATGACAGTCCCGCCATCCCGGAAATTAACCTTGTAAACACTAGGGACAGCACTCCCTCAATAGCAAGAATGTTCTTCCTCAAATTTGGAGACCACAAAAACTGCACACAATACTCCAGGGGTGGTCTCACCAGGGCCCTGTACAACAGCAGAAGGACCTCTTGACCCTATACTCAACTCCTGTTGTTATGAAGGCCAACATGCCATTTGCTTTCTTCACTGCCTGCTGTACCTGCATGCTTACTTTCATTGACTTCTTCTTCTTGCGTTTGAGGCAGCAGAAGTTATTTAACGCCCTCCTGGCGCTGTAGCCAGTTCAATGTGCTGTTGTCGAGGGCCGTGAGAGGTCTACCCCTCCACCAGGAGGGGTGGAGGACAGTGCAGTCGAAAATGACGTGCTGCACTATTTGCTGGCCTGCTTCCACACACGCAGGCTGCTGATTAATGCAGCCCCCAGCGATGCATGTTGGCGTTGAACCGGCGACCCCTTTTTCCTGAGCCGGTTTAGGGCGACCCACTCTTTACGGGGCAGGGTCCGAGCCAGGTGGGACTGTGGTGTGCGGTGCAACAGTGAATTGCGGAGGTCGTGAAAGTCTGTTCCCAGCTGCTTCTCCATGCTCCTAAAAACCGGTTTGAAACCGGAGCCACAGAGGGTCGCTGCTGACGGGAGGAAGGGCGACGAGATGGACAGGCGTTTGAGGTCTCAGTTGCTGTGAGTCCTGGGCGAGGTGGTGGCAAAGGATTAGCAGCTGATGGGGCCTTGCACATCAGCCTGTGAGTGAAGTACTCTCTGCGAACCTTGGCGGGTGCGATACCTGCGAGCACCGGCAGAAGATCCATCGGAGTAGGGCATAGGCAGCCGGTGATGATATGCATGGTGTCGTTGAGGATGGCGTCTAGCTTGCCAGTATGAACGGCTGCGGCACCATGCTGGGGCGGCGTGCTTGGTCCCATTCAGTGACTGATGAACAAGGACCCCCAGATCCCGTTGTACTTCCTATTTTCCCAACTTGACACCATTTAAATAATAATCTGCCTTCCTGTTTTTGCTACCAAAGTGGATAACCTCACATTTATCCACATTAAACCACATCTGCCCACTCACCCAACCTGTCCAAGTCACCCTGCATTCTCATAGCATCCTCACAGTTCACACTGCCACCCAGCTTTGTGCAAATTTGCTAATGTTTCTTGTAATCCCTTAATCAAAATCATTAATATACATTGTAAATACCGAGCCTTGCGGTACCACATTAGTCACTGCCTGCCATTCTGAAAGGGACCTGTTAATCCCGTTAATCCTTACTCTTTGTTTCCTGCCTGACAACCAATTTTCTATCCGTGTCAACACTCAACCCCCATTACCCACACCAAATCCTGGCACCACATCACCCCAGTTCTCAAAGAACTTCACTGGCTTCCCATTTCCCACCGGATCATCTACAAAATCCTGGTCCTCACCTACAAAGCCCTCAACAACTTGCCCCCCCCCCTTATCTCACTGACCTCCTCTCCCCCTACCAACCCTCATGGTTCCTGAGATCCACATCAGCTGGTCTCCTCTCCACTCCGAAATCAAACCTGTGCACTTTTGGAGGCAGAGCCTTCTCCAGGGCACCTCCAAGGCTCTGGAATTCCCTCACACAACTGATCCGAAATTCTGAGACCCTCACCATCTTCCAGTCCCGCCTCAAGACCCATCTCTTCACCTCTGCATACCCTTAGTCCCATGTTCCCCTCCCCTTTACATCTCTGTCTCACTGCTCTATTTTGTTTTGTTGATTCTTGACTCTCAATGTAAACCGACTTTGAGTCCTGAAAAGCACTATATAAATAAAATGTATTATTATTATTTACCATGTGCCTAATTTTGCCCATTAATCTCCTATGTGGGACCAAGAGTTTTGAAAAATTATCACTAATGCAGCCACTATTTCTCGAGCTACTTCCTTAAGTACTCTGGGATGCAGCCTATCTGGCCCTGGTGATTTATCGGCCTTTAATCCATTCAATTTACCCAACACCACTTCCCGACTAACCTGGATTTCACTCAGTTCCTCCATCTCCTTTGACCCGCGGTCCCCTGCTATTACTGGCAGATTATTTATGTCTTCCTTAGTGAAGACGGAACCAAAGTAGTTATTCAATTGGTCTGCCATATCCTTGTTCCCCATGATCAATTCACCTGTTTCTGACTGCAAGGGACCTACATTTGTTTTAACTAATCTCTTTCTCTTCACATATCTATAAAAACTTTTGCAGTCAGTTTTTATGTTCCCTGCCAGTTTTCTTTCATAATCTATTTTCCCTTTCCTAATTAAGCCCTTTGTCCTCCTCTGCTTGTCTCTGAATTTCCAGTCCTCTGGTATGCTGCTTTTTCTGGCTAATTTGTACGCATCATCTTTTGCTTTGATACTATCCCTGATTTCCCTTGTTATCCATGGATGCACTACCTTCCCTGATTTATTCTTTGCCAAACTGGGATGAACAATTTTTGTAGTTCATCCATGCAGTCTTTAAATGCCTTCCATTGCATATCCACCGTCAACCCTTTTAGAACGAATTGCCAGTCAATCTTGGTCAATTCACGTCTCATACCCTCAAAGTTACATTTCTTTAAGTTCAGAACCATTGTTTCTGTATTAACAATGTCACTCTCCATCCTAATGAAGAACTGAACCTTATTATGGTCACTCTTGCCCAAGGGGGCATGCACAACAAGACTGCTAACTAACCCTTCCTCATTACAGAGTACTTAGTTACGGAGTACTTAGTTCACAATAAAATAAACCAAAGCCAGCATGGCTCTGTGAAGGGGGAGGTCTTGCTTGATAAATTTTCTGTAATTCTTTGAAAGAAGTAAATAGCAGGACAGACAAAGGATAATCAGTAGATGTTGTTTACTTAGATTGTCAGAAAGCCTTTGATAAGGTGCCACACGTTAGGGTGCATAGGAAGATGAGAGCCCACAGTATCAACGGGCAGATACTAGCATGGGTAGCAGGTTGTCTGGATGGCAGAAGATGAAGAGTGGCAAGAAAGGGAGCTTTTTCTGGTTGGCTGCCTGTGACGAGTGGAGATCCTGAAGGGTCGGTGCTGGGGCCGCTGCACTTCATGTTGTATATTAATGTTTTGGACGGGGTGATTGAAGGCTTTTTGTCAAAGTTCGTGGATGATACGAAAATAGGTGGAGGGACAGGTCGTGCAGAGAAAGCAGGCACTCTGCAGAAGGACTTGGACAGGTTGGGAGAGTGGGCAGAGAAGTGGGCAGATGGAATATAATGTAGCAAAGTGTGGAGTCATGCATTTTGGTAGAAGGAATAAATGCATAGACTATTTTCTAAATGGGGTGAGAATCCAGAAATCGGAGGTGCAAAGGGACTTGAGAGTGCTGGTGCAGGATTTGCAAAAAATAATCTGCAAATCGAATCGGCAGTAAAGAAAGCGAATGCATTTATTTCAAGAGGGCTTGTGTACAACAACAGGGATGTAATGTTGAAGCTCTATAAGGTGCTGGTCAGGCCGCATTTGGAATATTGTGAAAAATTTTGGGCACCATATCTGAGGAAGGATGTGCTGGCTCTGCAGCGGGTCCAGAGGAGGTTTACAAGAATGATCCCAGGAATGAATAGGTTAACCTATGATGAGCGTTTGCCTGCACTGGGCCTGTATTCGCTGGAGTTTAGATGGATGAAGGGGCACCTCATTGAAACGTGCAGAATAATGAAAGGCTTGGCTGAAGTGGATGTGGAGGGGATGTTTCCACTCGTGGGAGAGTGTAGGACTCGAGGTCATAGCCTCAGAATTAAAGGATATTCCTTTTGGAAGGAGATAAGGAGGAATTGTTTAGTCAGAGTGTGGTGAATCTGTGGAATTCTTTGCCACAGGGCTGTGGAGGCCAAGTCAGTGGATATTTTTAAAGCAGAGATAGACAGATTCTTAATTCGTACAGGTGTCATAGGTTATGGGGGAAAGGCAGGAGAATGGGGATAGGAGGGAGAGCTAGATCATGAATGAATGGCGGAGTAGACTTGATGGGCTTAATGGCCGAATTCTACTCCTACACCTAGTGCTTATGACCTTATGACACCTCACATGCCCTTCGTCTCTTCAATGACTTCCGTATTCCAGGCCCCTACTCCCTCATCTTTACTCTGGATGTTCAGTCACTCTACAGCTCCATCTCCCACCAGGAATGTCTTAAATCCCTCCGTTTCTTCTTTGACTGCAGAACCAGCCAATTTCCCTCTACCAACCTCTGCCTAGCAGAGCTGGTCTTTACCCTGAACTATTTCTCCTTCAACTCCTCCCACTTCCAAATTCAAGGCATAGATATGGGCACTCACATAAGCCCCAGCTATGTCTGCCTCTTTGTTGGGTATGTCAAACAATCACTGTTCCATGCGTACACCGGCCCTATCCACGAACTCTACCTCTGCTACATTGACAACTGCATCGGTGCTACCTCCTGCACTCATGCAGAACCCACTGACTTCATTTCCTTTACCACTAATTTCCACCCTGCCCTCAAATTCACTTGGACAATCTCTAACAGCTCCCTACCATTTCTTGATCTCACCATCTCCATCACAGGAGACAGACTATCAACTGACAACTATTATAAACCCACTGACACACAGCTATCTAGACTACACTTCTTCCCACCCTGCTTCCTGTAAAGACAATCCCCTACCAATTCCTCCATCCATGCCGCATCTGCACCCAAGATGAGTTGTTCCATACCAGGACATCGGAGATCGATGGGGTAGACATGATGGACTAATTCTACTACTATTCCTTATGACTCCCCCCCCAAGACATTGGATATGTCCTCATTCTTTAGGGAACGGGGGTTCCCCACCTCTGTCATAGATGAGGCCTTCACTAGGGTCTCCTCAATATCCTGCAGATCCGCTCTTGCTCCCCCTCCCCCCAGTCGTAACTTGGACAGGGTTCCCCTGGTCCTCACCTTCCACCCCATCAGCCATCGCATACAGCACAAAATCCTCCAACATTTTCTCCACCTCCATCGGGATCCCACCACTAGCCACATCTTCCCATCTCCACCGTTTTCCGCAGACCCCATTTCCTCCGCAACTCCCTAAGAAGGTAGAATTAATCCATGGAGTGGTTCTACGAGTAATGTGCAGGCTGCCAAAACAAGGGTGTATTTTATAAAAGGTAGACAAAAATGCTGGAGAAACTCAGCGGGTGAGGCAGTATCTATGGAACGAAGGAAATAGGCAACGTTTCGGGTTGAAACCCTTCTTCAGACTGAAGAAGTGTTTCGACCCGAAACGTTGCCTATGTATCACCCGCTGAGTTTCTCCAGCGTTTTTGTCTACCCTCTATATAATACACCCTTGTTTTGGCAGCCTGCACAAGATTCGTAGAACCACTCCATGGATTAATTCTACCTTCTTAGCTTTCTTCACTGCCTGCTGTACCTGTAAGCCAACACTGAAAGTTGGCTTACAGGTACAGCAGGCAGTGAAGAGAGCTAATGGAATGTTGGCCTTCATAACAAGAGGATTTCAGTATAGGAGTAAAGAGGTTCTTCTGCAGTTGTATAGGGCTCTGGTAAGACCACATCTGGAGTATTGTGTACAGTTTTGGTCTCCCAATTTCAGGAAGGACATCCTTGTGATTGAGGCAGTGCAGCGTAGGTTCACGAGATTGAGCCCTGGGATGGCGGGACTGTCATATGAGGAAAGATTGAAAAGACTAGGCTTGTATTCACTGGAGTTTAGAAGGATAATAATAATAATAATACATTTTATTTATATGGCGGTTTTCAGGACTCAAAGGATGAGGGGGGATCTTATAGAAATATATAAAATTATAAAAGGACTGGACAAGCTAGATGCAGGAAAAATGTTCCCAATGTTGGGCGAGTCCAGAAGCAGGGGGCACAGTCTTAGAATAAAGGGGAGGTCATTTAAGACTGAGGTGAGAATAAACTTTTTCACCCAGAGAGTTGTGAATTTATGGAATTCCCTGCCACAGAGGGCAGTGGAGGCCAAGTCACTGGATGAATTTAAGTGAGAGTTAGATAGAGCTCTACAGGCTAGTGAAGTCAACGGATATGGGGGAAGGCATGCACGGGTTATTGATAGGGGACGATCAGCCATGATCACAATGAATGGCGGTGCTGGCTCGAAGGGCCGAATGGCCTCCTCCTGCACCTATTTTCTATGTCTATGTTTCTATGTTTCCCTTATCTGTCATCATGTTTCCAACACTAAATGGACTGACTGAGCAGAAATTAACTTTTAACACCAGGGAGTGATGTAACCTTTGGTAAAAGGTTTCAGATACAAATTTAGCACCAGGAGTACACGAGTAGAGTTGTATTAATGGCAGGTGTCAGAGAGGGGGAGCAGAACAGGTAGAGCCAAAGAGTTTTATGGCAGTTTGAGCTGTAGGGCAGAAAGATATGTTCCTTTACATCAAATGCTGTATCATTTCCTCCTCCTAGTGTGTCCATTATATATATATATTTTTTTAAATTTTTATTTATTAGAAGTCCATTACATTACAGCCAATTACATTAGTACTCATCACGTATATATTATTACAATTAATGTACTCCGTCATTTTTTACACTAATAAAAAGGAAAGGTTGAGATTAAGAAAAAAGAGAAAGTGAAGGAAAATAGTGAAGGTGTAAAAACGTGACAACAAGAAAGAACAAAGACCCTGTAAGAAAGAAATTAAGAAGAAAGGATTAAGAGATAGACCCTAAAGAAGAAGAAAAAAGAAAAAGAGAAAAAAGAGAAAAACAAATACTTTGTTATACGCATCACGCAAATGGGATATACCAACTCTCCAGCTTTCATCCCCCTTTACCTGACCTCAGTTTTTTTTTTTTTTAAGTACTTTTGCACCCTATACTTGTAATAATTCTATGAATGCAGACCACGTCAGGTGGAAGTGATCTGGTTTACCTGCCAGGAGGAGTCTTATCTCTTCTAGGTGTAATGTTTCAAACATATTTGAAATCCACATGTTTATAGTTGGTATTGGAGCATTTTTCCAGAATTTTAGGATGAACATTTTTTCCAGTTATTAACCCATAGTCTATTAATTTCTTTTGAAACACATTTAGTTCAGGACTATCTTCCGTTGTTCCGAAGATAATCCATTCTGCTTTTGGTATCAGTTTTATTTTAAATAATTTTGTAAAGATTTCAAAAATTTCAATCCAACATTTTTGAATTTTTGTACAAAAAACAAATGAATGCGCTATAGTAGCTTCTTGAGATTGACATTTATTACAAATGGATGATACATTTGGGAAAATTTTATTAATTTAATTTTTGAATAATATAATCTATGTAAAATTTTAAATTGTATTAAAGTGTGTCTTACATTAATCGGACATTTATGCACGTTTAATAAATGTTCATTCCAGCTTTCCTTTGAGATTTTAATAGCTAATTCTTGTCCCCAGTCTCTTCTAATACCTTCCGTAGATGGCATTTCTACATTTAAGATAATATTATACAAATATGATATTAAGTTTGCTGATTCAGCTTTTATCTGCATTGCTTCATCCAATACATCTGCTGGGATATTATAATGATCTTTTGTATATTTTTTCAAATAGTCACATATTTGAAAATATTTAAAATATTGATTATTTCCCAGTTTATATTTTATTTGTAGTTGTTGGAATGATAGTAAATTTCCAGTTTCATACAAATCACCGAACGTTTTAATTCCTAGTCTATCCCATTGTATAAACGATTTGTCTGTAATAGAGGGATTAAACGAAGGGTTATTAACTATTGGAGATAAAAGCGATAGATTTCTTAATTTTAAATTTTGTTTTATTTGTTTCCAAGTTCCGATTGTAGTATGTATAATTGGGTTTTTGTTATAATTTATGTTATTCAGTTTCATTGGTGAGAGGAGGATCGCTCCAATGTTTCCAGAGGAGCAGTCCTCTCTCTCCATTACAATCCAGTCCACTTGCTGAGCAGAGTTGTCCATCAGTTGGATCATATTTTTAATATTTACTCACCAATAATAATACATGAAGTTAGGGAGTGCTACGCCCGCTACTACTTTTGCTTTGTTCAATTGTGTTCTTTGTATTCCATGTGATTTATAGTCCCATATAAAATTAGTAATATCTGAATCCAGTTTTTTTTTAAACTTCTTTGGTAGGTATATAGGAATCGATTGAAATAGGTATAACATTTGTGGTAAGAAGATCATTTTTATTGCATTTATTCGGCCTATTAAAGACATCGGAAGCGTTTTCCAAAATTTAATTAGTGTATTTAATTTATTAAGTAAAGGATCAAAATTTGCTTTGAACATGCCTTGATATGTTCTGGTGATTTCAACACCCACGTATTTAAATTTTTCTGTAGCTATTTTAAAAGGGAATTTTAAAAGATGTGTTGAGTCTTTCGGTTTTATTGACATAATTTCACTTTTATTCCAATTTATTCTGTATCCGGAAAAAGATCCAAAGTCCTCAATTAGATTTAATATGTTTGGTATAGTAAGTTGAGGTTTTGTAATGTACAATAATATATCATCTGCGTATAAGGATATTTTATTATTTGAGTATTTAGTATTATACCCATGGATACTTGGATGTGTTCTAATTTTTTCTGCTAAAGGTTCAATTATGAGAGCAAACTGTGGTGATAATGAGCATCCTTGTCTATTTCCCCTTGATAGTTGAAATTTCGAGGATAATATGTTATTAGTTAATATTCTAGCTGTAGGTTTATTAATTAGGTTCGGAAGTGGCGGCGCTGCCTTGCAGCTGCGGCTCGCCTGCAGTCCGTTTGTCTTTTCTTTTTTTGTTTTCTTTTGTCCCGTTGTTGCGGTTTATTTTGGTTTATTTTAGTTGTGTATGTGTGGGGGCTGGGAGAAGCATGTTTTTTGGCTCTTCCTTCGGGGGGGATGCGACCTTTCTTGCCGTATCCCCCGTCTCCGTCTCCGTCTGCGCTGAGGCCTATCGCGGAGCTGACGGCCTCGAACTGGGACCGACCTCGGTGCTCGGGAGGCAGAGCCAGCCGGGACTTGCCAGCGCGGGGCTGGCCGACTTAGGGGCTGTGGTGGCGTTGCGACCCGACTTCCGACCCGACTTCGGAGCCTCGGAGGCTTGGCGAGGGCCAGTGGATGACATCGTCGGGAGCTCGTAGGTCACAGGTTGGTGACCTGTTTTTCCATAGCTCCCGCACAACAGCTGCGTCCGCTCGACTGGAGGACGGCAGCTTCGGCAGCTTCGACCGACCTGGGCCGCGGATTTTGAACCGGCCCGTTCGGATTCAGCCGCGGGGCTTACTTACCATCACCCGGCGGGGTCACAACATCGGAGGCCTGGATCGCCTCAATGCAGAGGGAGGGCAAGGAGGGAAGAGACATGGACTTTGGGACTTTTTGCCTTCCATCACAGTGAAGAGGTGCCTGGTGGACTCACTGTGGTGGATGTTAAACTGTATTGAGTGTGTGCTTTTGTTATTTATTCTATGTTATGACTGCAGGCTAAACCATTTTGTTGCACTGAAAAGTGCAATGACAATAAATTGAATCAAAAATCAAATTATATAATAATTTAATCCATAAAATAAAATTCACTCCCAGTTGGAATTTTTGTAATACTTTATCCATATAATTCCATTCTACTTGGTCAAATGCTTTTTCAGCGTCCAGCGAAATAATTGATAATTCTTGTTCTTCAATTTTGTGTGAGTGCATTATATTGAGTAGACGTCTCATATTATTAGATGAATATCTCTTAGGGATAAACCCCGTCTGATCTGGGTTTATTAATTTACTAATATATTTACTTAATCTTCTAGCTAATGTTTTCGCTAATATTTTTTTAACTGTATTTAGCAATGCTATAGCTCTATATGAACCCGGTTCTTCTATATCTTTGTCTTTTTTAAGTATTAGTGTAATTGTTGATTCAGCTAATGTATCAGGTAATATTTGTTTTTTAAAAGCATATTGATACATTTTTTGTAACCATGGTATAATTTTGTCATAAAAGCTTTTATAAAATTCATTAGTAAATCCATCAGGACCTGGAGTTTTTCCATTCTTTAATGAGTTTATTGTATCTTCTAATTCCTTAATTGAAATTTGTGCACCCAATTCCTCTTGTTCCTTCAACTCTAACTTTGGAAGATTACAATTATCCAACAACTCTGTAATTTTATTGGAGTCAGTTGTCGTTTTAGATGTGTACAAATTCTCGTAAAATTGCGCAAATCTTTTATTAATATCCTTCGGTATGGTTAGTAATTCCCCTCTATCTGATTTAATCTTTTGGATCGTATGTTCTTTTTCTCATTTTTTTAGCTGACGAGCAAACAGTTTATGCGGTTTATCCCCAAATTCAAAGTGTTCCTGTTTTGTAATTTGGAAAAGTCTTATAAGTTTGGCTGATAGTTTATTTAATTTAAATTTCAAAATTATTATTTCATTATGTTTATCTATTGATTGATCTTTAGCATTATCTATATCCATTTGTCTAATAGGTTCTTCTAACTGTCTTTGTTCATTCTTACTCTTTTTATTTTGAAAAGCTTGATATGAGATTATAACACCTCTAATAAATGCTTTAAAAGATTCCCATAGTACAGTAGGCGATATATCTGGAGTGTCATTTATTTCAAAAAAGACATCCATTTGTTCTTTTAAATATATACTCGCTTGCGGATCTTTTAGGATTTGAGAATTGAATCTCCAAAACGATTTATTATTAGACATTCCTTCCAGTTTTAAAAAGAAAGTTAGTGGTGAATGGTCTGAAATCGAGTTTGTATGGTATGCTGGGTTCACAGTGTGAGGGATTAATTTTGTATCCACCAGGAAATAATCTATACGTGAGTATGTTTTGTGTACCATTGAATAAAACGAGTATTCCCTGCCAGTCGGATTAGCAATTCTCCAAACATCTACTATATTGGTATTGTTTATATAAGTATTTAAAAGTTCACTAGTTTTAGATTTCGTATTCCCTCTCTGTTTTTGGCTTGATTTGTCTAAATATGGATCTAAAACACAGTTAAAGTCTCCTCCTATTATAACATTTTGATAATTAAACTGCGATTATGTTCAAAATTTTATTTTAAAAATGAGGGTTGTCAAAGTTGGGCGCGTATATATTTACCAAGGTAATTGGAGTATCATGAATTTCTCCGGTAACTATCAAATATCTCCCTTCAATGTCTGTTATGGTATTCTATGCTTTGAATGGTATACCTTTTCTAATAATAATTGACGTACCTCTTGATTTCGAAGTATATGAAGAATGATATATTTGACCTATCCATTTCGCCCTCAACCTAGCTTGATCTTGAGATTTTAGATGAGTTTCTTGTAAGAAGATGATGTCAGAATTGTACAGTTTCAGCTGAGCTAGTATCTTACCCCTTTTAATAGGTTCATTAATACCTCTTATATTCCAACTGCAGAATGAGAATCCTCCTAGGTTCTTTTGTTTAACATCTTGCATTTTGAATAATTATAATACCTTTAAATCTTGTGGTGCATCCATGTCCCAGGTCTTAGGGTATTGGGGGAACCTTTGCATTACTAGGTTTTGTTGGCATATCCCTTTTACGCTTATCCCTAAACACAAAACACAAACATGTGACTTTATGTGATAATAATATTAATTTTTAAAAAATAGAAAAAGTGAAAATCCAGTGTCTAAAATGGTCGACTGTAACAAGTGGCCCACCTGTAGGTGGGAGAAAACCTTGTTTCGACTTCCATTGTTGATATTAAACAAATAACTCCGCTCCCTTGGTTAATCATAACATATTAGGACGGGGCCTCACATTCAGATATATAATACAAATTTACCGTATATATTTCATTATAACATATCATATATATATCGTAATTTTAGCTACTAATTATTAAACAAATGATTTTAGCTTCAATAATAATCAACTGTTGGTTGAAGGGGTTAACGAAGAGCGCTCCTGGACCTGAGCCAGGTGCTCGTTTCTCATCCCCTCCTCCCATTTATAGATAAGGTTTAGATTTAGTAAAAATGTATATTAGTTATGTTAGTTCATTATTTTTATTTATTTTTATTAGCGTCCGTTACTATTCTAGTTTAATATTAATTACTTGTTAAATTGTTAAGTTGTTAATAGGATAAATTCTTACAATTGGATTTAATATTATAATCTGTTAAAGAATTAATGCTTCTGGTATAGTCCATTTTCTTCAGTTCGGCTGTTTACTTCGCTTGGAACACAGAATGTCCTTGAGTTAAAATTCCACAGATAACAGTCTCGCCATCCTAAACAAAACACTGCTTGAAATGGTTCTGAACTCCCGAACCTCCATTAACTGTGGAATGATAATGTCATTTTCCATCCTCAGCTGCACTCCGTATTTGATTTTGCTCATCACCTCTTCCAGTTCTGAAATGTCTCGAAATTTCACAATAATATGTCATGGGTGGTCTTTTCCAGCTTGAGATCTCGGTTTAAATCTTGGAACACGGTAAGCCACTTCAATTTTCGGTTCTTTGGAGAGATTAAGCAGTTGTTTAAGTAAGCGCATGGCAAACTCACGAATGTCCCTTCCCTCAGTTCCCTCTGAGACTCCAAGAATTCTCAAATTCTGGCGTCTAGAGCGAGCTTCCAGGTCCAGGCATTTATCTGAAACTTTCCCCAGTTGAGTCGTCATCTGTGCTGAAGTTTGCTCATATTCTTGCTTCATTTGATCATGTTCTCGCCTCATTTTCACCATGTCTTCAACCACTGGAGCCATATTTTTCTCCAATTCCGTATTTGTAGCCATACTAGCAGCTACTGTTTCAAGCACAGCCGTGAACCTGTCCGTAGTAACTTTTTCCATCTTATCAATTCTCCCCGATAGTCCATGTTTCACATCATCAATTCGTTTATTTATAGTGTCAAGTGAATCAGCCACCTTCTGATTACCAGCATTCGAATCCTCCATCTTTTCGATTTTTTCCATCATTTGTCCCATCAGAATTTTATTTTCATCCAAAATTTCATCTTTCATATCTTTCACTGATTTCTTCAAATCCTCAAATTCTTTGTCCTTAACCAGCTCTGTCTTAGATCTTGTATCCATTTCTGCAGCCACTTCAGAAACTTTAGAGGTAACTTCTCCTTCAGGAATCTTCAGATTTTTCAGCAGCTTTTTAACTGTTCTCTGAGGGCTCTTGGCTGGAGACAGTTTTCTCATTTAAAAGTCTTTAAGCCACCGTTTAAAACATCGCGCTTACTGATGACGTCATCAGCCCGGCGACCAGAAGCTCCGGTAAGGTTTTTAAATCAATTCCAATTTATAGACCCGTTTTTACGGGGAAAATCGCGAAATCGAGAGCGGAGCTAGGTGTGCGACTGTTAGTATAACATGGCGCCACCGTAAGTCGTGTCCATTATATTTCTAATTGAAACACTCCACATGTTAATTTGGCACCACTCCCTGAATCCTGTTTCTAGCAGGAAAAGCATGGATTGAGAACAAAGGCCTTCTCATATCAGATGCGCGGATAACATTTGGTGAAAAGTCACAGATGCGTATTGGACTGCAGATGCAAATTGAGCCACAAATAAAGGCAAGGAAATAAGAAGAATTAGACAGAGAATTACCACGGCAGTTTGAACTGTTGAACTGATTGGCCTTTTTTTCTGCAGTAGCTTCTCAATAATTCTCTATTATGTTCTGGCTTATTGTAGATCTAATGGTGAATTCTGCCCTGTTCTGTCATCATGATTATAAAGGAATTTTAATGAGAACAAGGCACCTTCCATTTCAAGGGCTCGGGTAACAGAGGAGCAGTTGGTCGAGATGCTGCCTCACAGCGCCAGAGACAAAGGCTCGAATCTGACCCTCTGTGTGCAATTTGCATGTTCTCCCTGTGACCGCGTGGGTTTCCTCCAGGTGCCCTAATTTCCTTCCACATCCCCAAGACATGCAGATTTGTCGGTTAATTGGCCTCTATAATCTGCTCTGGTAGTAGGGAGTTTAGTGGAAATGGGATAACCTAGAGAGTGTGAACAGGTGATCGAAGGTCGGTGTAGACTTGGTGGGTGGAAAGGCCTGTCTACAATGCTCTGACTAGTATTCTAAACTGGTGGTCAGATGTCACTGATGCAAACTGAACAAAAAGAAGCATGGCAGCAGAGAGGATTGACCAATGGGAGTGGCTGAAACAAAAGAGACAGTAGCTGGAAAGACAGAGTGGCAGAGACTAATTTTAGGCATAAAAGAAGAGATGTGTTGATGATTCTCAGAGACAGGGTGATTGTGGGCAGTGATGAGGGAGAGCAAAATAGGAACGGTTCATTTGTGAGAGATTGAGGGCACAGGCCCTACTTCACAATTTACACCAAATCCTTCACCTGTTGCTGCTTATCTTAGTTTTAAAAATCTTAATCTGGTTATAAATGCCCTCCACAGTCTCTTCCCCTATCTCCACATTCTCCTCCATTACGTTCAGTGTTTAGCTATCTCAGTCCCTCTAATTCTGACCTGTTATCCACAATGTTACCGGTACCACAATAAACAGCTTTTTCATCCGCAGGCCCAATGTGCTGTCTGCATTCCAGAGCAAAAACCTATGATTGTCCTGTGGAAGTTTACTTTCCAATCCTGCATGTATATTGCAGATCCAGTGAACACATCCCTGAGTCCAATGTCCAACATTGGCAGTGTGCGTATCAGTGTCTGTGTATGTATGTGTGTGGCTGTGTGTGTGTCATGAGGAGCAAAGGTAACTTTTTTTTTTCTTTAGGGGTTATCACTAACCCGTGACCATCCACCACTCCAATATCCTCATCACAGAGAGTCATTTGGGGTCAGAGGTAAATAAATGGAACACCATTTAACCAAACCAAACACTGTTTCAGTAATGAATGTCATTGGAACTGCTATGAGACATGATAATCTGCATTTATGCCTCTCCCTTTTGATCTCCAGGGAACCAACCCCAAACAGTATAATTTCAAAATGCCCAAGTAATATTTTCCACTTATCCACTAGGCCGGTTCTCTGGATACTTTCAAGAGAGAGCTGGATAGGGCTCTTGAAGATAGCAGAGTCAGGGGATATGGGGAGAAGGCAGGAACGGGGTAATGATTGTGAATGATCAGCCATGATCACATTGAATGGTGGTGCTGGCTTGAAGGGCCGAATGGCTTACTCCTGCACCTATTGTCTATTGTCACCCACTTTCCAGATCTTCTCATTCAAACGACCTGATCCAATCAACTTGAGCGAGTTCCTGTCAAATACCTTTAAAGATGGCCTTGCCCTAATATAGAATGTAAATTTGTGGGCTCGCCCTGTCTCTATCCATAGCTACCTGAAAACCTATAGAACAGTGGTCACTGGTCCCAAAAGGCTCAACCACAAAAATGTCATCAACTTGCACCTCCCGATTTCCGAAGACCAGATTAAGCGTTGCTCTCACCCATGGCACTGCACTGTGCATTGCCTGAGGAAACTTTGAGAACATGCAATGCAAATGCTGCCCTGCCCTGCCCTGCCCTGCCCTGCCCTGCCCTGCTGTGACAACCTTATCAGTCCTGCAGCTGCCTGCAATCTCCTGGCATATTTGTTCTTCTAATTACCATTCGCTATTTGGGGGCCTGTGGTACACTCCCAACAAGGTGATTATCCCTTTTTTATTTCTCGGCTATGCTCGGAGAGCCTTGCTGGACGAACCATCTGGAATGTCATCTCTGACAATTGCCATGATATTCTTCTTAATCAATAAAGCAACACCCTAGCTCATTTTTCCACCTATCTCAATCTTCCCCTAAGCATCTATGCACTGGAACATTAAGCTGCCAGTCCAATTAAGACCCGTGAGGCCTCTTGCATTAAAATAAGTGCAATTCAAACCAGCAATCCTCCTTGTCCCTGTATTTCTCCTGCCTGTTTTGTCCACAAACCTTTCTTTCGTCACCATCCATGCCAACATCCAACCTCTCATCTGCCTCTGGTCCTGCATGGAATCCCCCCTCCCCCCTGCCAATCTTATTTAATCGCACCCTTGTAGTACTAGCAAACCTGTCCACAAGCATATTGGTTCACCTCCAATTACGATACAACCCATCTCTCTTATACAGGTCACCTATGCCCCAGAAGAGTGGAGGGGTTTTGCAGTTAGTGAAGATGGTTGTGAAAAATTGCAGTAGGATCTTGATCGATTGACCAAGTTGGCTGATGAATGGTTGATGGAATTTAATGTCGAGAAATGCGAGGTGTTGCATTTTGGGAAGTCTAACTTGGGCAAGACCTACGCAGTGAATGGTAGGGCTCTGGGTAGCATTGTAGAGCAGAGGGATCGAGGAGTGCAGGTGCATTGGGTGGTCAAAGAGGCTTTTGGTACATTGGCCTTAATTGGCCAGAGTACTGAGTATAAATACCAACTCAATGAGTTACGGGTCCGCCACAACGTAGAGCTTTTCTTCCGTCGCCTCCGCCTCTGTGCCTTTTTCTGTGGTCTCCCGCCTCCATCAGTTCCCCTCTTGGATTCCCCCAGACAGCCCTCTACCCTGTTTAGACCTTTTTATTTCTAACTGCTGGCGTGACATCAACCGTCTCAACTTTTCCACTCCCCTTACCTTCTGAAACCTCTCCCCCTCTGAAGTACAGCCCTCTGCTCACTCTGCAGCAACCCTGGCATTATAATCGAACCCTCCGACAAGGGAGGTGCTGTGGTAGTCTGACACGCTGACCTCTACCGGGCTGAGGCCAGGTGTGAATTCTCAGACACCCCCTCCTTTGCCTTGGACAATGATCCCACAGATGAGCACCAGGCCGTAATGTTACAGACGATTTCAGATATCATCACTTCTGGCTGTTCTCCCTCCAAAGGCTCCAACCTTATCGTTCTCCAGCCCTGCACAGCCTGGTTTTATCTTCTCCCCAAAATCGACAAGCAGAACTGCCATGGCTGACTGATTGTTTCTGCTTGTTCCTCTCCCACTGAATTAATTTCCACATAATCAACTCCATCTTATCCCCCCTGGTACAATCCCTCCCTACCTATGTCCAAGACGAGTGGAGAATGAGGCAGGAGAAGTAAAAATGGGGAATTCAGAAATGGCAGAGGGGTTGAATAACTTTTATCATCAGTCTTCACAGTGGAAGACACCAGCAACATGCCTGAAATTCAAGATAGTCATGGGGTGGAAGTTAGTGGAGCGGCTATTACCAGAGAGAAGGTGCTTGGGAAGGTGACAGGGCTGAAGGGGGATAAGTCACCTGGGGATAAGTCACCTGGGCCGGATGGACTGCACCCTAGGGTTCTGAAAGAGGTGCCTTTAGAGATTGGTAGCGATATTTCAGGAATCACTAGGGTCAGAATGGTCCCGGATGGTTGGGATTTGCTAATCCTCGCTGCACAAAAAAGGGAGCAAGGCAGAATAGTGGGAACTCTCGGCCGGTTCGTCTGACTTCGGTGGTTGGTAAGATTGGTGAGTCCATTATAAAGGACGAGGTTATGGAGTACTGAGTTCACAATATAATAAGCCTAAGGCAGCATGGCTCTGTGAAGGGGGAGGTGTTGCTTGACAAATCTTCTGAAATTCTTTGAAAGAAGTAAATAGCAGGACAGACAAAGGATAGTCAGTAGATGTTGTTTACTTAGATTTTCAGAAAGCCTTTGATAAGTTGCCACATGTTAGGGTGCATAGGAAGATGAGAGCCCACAGTATCAACGTGCAGATACTAGCATGGATAGCAGGTTGTCTGGATGGCAGAAGATGAAGAGTGGCAAGAAAGGGAGCTTTTTCTGGTTGGCTGCCTGTGATGAATGGAGTTCCACAAGGGTCGGTGCTGGGGCTGCTACTTTTCAAGTTGTATATTAATGTTTTGGACGGGGTGATTGAAGGCTTTTTGTCAAAGTTCGTGGATGATATGAAAATAGATGGAGGGACAGGTCGTGCAGAGAAAGCAGACACTCTACAGAACGGCTTGGAGAGGTTGGGAGAGTGGGCAGAGAAGTGGCAGATGGAATATAAAGTAGCAAAGTGTGGAGTCATGCATTTTGGTAGAAGGAATAAATGCGTAGACTATTTTCTAAATGGGGTGAGAATCCAGAAATCGGAGGTGCAAAGGGACTTGGGAGTGCTGGTGCAGGATTTGCAAAAAAATAATCTGCAAATCGAATCGGCAGTAAAGAAAGCGAACGCATTTATTTCAAGAGGGGTTGTGTACAACAACAGGGATGTAATGTTGAAGGTCTATAAGATGCTGGTCAGGCCGCATTTGGAATATTGTGAACAATTTTGGGCACCATATCTGAGGAAGGATGTGCTGGCTCTGCAGAGGGTCCAGAGGAGGTTTACAAGAATGAGCCCAGGAATGAATGGGTTAACCTATGATGAGCGATTGTCTGCACTTGGCCTATATTCGCTGTAGTTTAGATGGATGAAGGGGGACCTCATTGTAACGTGCAGAATAATGAAAGGCTTGGATGAAGTGGTGTGGAGGGGATGTTTCCACTCGTGGGAGAGTGTAGGACTCAAGGTCATAGCCTCAGAATTAAAGGATATTCCTTTTGGAAGGAGATAAGGAGGAATTGATTTGTCAGAGTGTGGTGAATCTGTGGAATTCTTTGCCACAGTCGGCTGTGGAGGCCAAGTAAGTGGATATTTTTAAAGCAGAGGTAGACAGATTCTTAATTAGTACAGGTGTCATAGGTTATGGGGGAAAGGTAGGAGAATGGGGTTGGGAGGGAGAGCTAGATCATGAATGAATGGCGGAGTAGACTTGATGGGCCTAATTCTACTCCTACACCTAGTCTTTATTACCTTATGACACCTCACATGCCCTTCGTCTCTTCAATGACTTCCGTATTCCAGGCCCCCACTCCCTCATCTTTACTCTGGACGTTCAGTCACTCTACAGCTCCATCCCCCACCAGGAATGTCTTAAATCCCTCCGTTTCTTCCTTGACTGCAGAACCAGCCAATTTCCCTCTACCAACCTCTGCCTAGCAGAGCTGGTCTTTACCCTGAACAATTTCTCCTTCAACTCCTCCCACTTCCAAATTCAATGCATAGATATGGGCACTCGTATAAGCCCCAGCTATGTCTGCGTCTTTGTAGGGTATGTCAAACAATCACTGTTCCAGGCGTACACCGGCGCTACCCTCTCCACCGCTTTCCGCAGACCCCTTTCCCTCCGCAACTCCCTGGTCAACTCATCCCTTCCCACCCAAACCAGCCCTTCCCCAGGTACTTTCCCCTGCAGCTGCAGGAGATGCAACACCTGTCCCTATATCTCTCCCCTCAACTCCGTCCAAGGACCCCCACAGTCTTTTCAGCTGAGGAAGAGGTTCACGTGCACCTCCTCCAACCTCATCTACTGTATCCGCTGTTCAGGGGTGGACTCCTATATATCACCAAGACCAACCGCAGGCTCAGCGATCATTTACTTAAACACCTCTGCCCAGTCCGCCTAAACGTACCTGATCTTCCAGTTGTTAAACACTTTAACCCCGCCCCCCCCCCCTCCCATTCCCATAATGACTTTTCTGTCCTCGGCCTCCTCCATTGTCAGAGTGAGGCCCAGTGCAAATTGGGGGAACAGCACCTCATATTTCGCTTGGGCAGCTAACACCCTAGCGGTATGAACATTTATTTCTCTAACTTCTAGTAACCCTTTCTTTCCTTCTCTCTCCATCCCTCCCCATTCCAGTTCTCTGACCATTTTTACTGTCTCCGATTACATTGTGCCTGTTTGCTTTGTTGTTACCTTCTCCCAGCTAACAATGATCTATTCTACATTTTCCTTGATCTCTATTCCCTTTGTCCTGTTTCACACCTTACACTTCCTTATCTATGTATCTCCCTCTCCCGATATCAGTCTGAAGAATGGTCTCGACCGGAAACGTCACCCATTCTGTCCAGAAATGCTGCCTATCCTGCGAAGTTACTCCAGCATTTTGTGTCTATCTTCGGTTTAAACCAGCATCTGCAGTTCCTTCATACACATACCGATTATAAAAGTTGGGAGGTCATGTTACAGTTGTATAAGACATTCCTGATGCTGAATTTGGAGTATTGTGTTCAGTTCTGGGCACCGTGTTATAGGAAAGATGTTGTCAAGCTGGAAAAGGTACAGAGAAAATTTACGAGGTTGCTGCCAGGACTCGACGGTCTGAGGTATAGGGGATGGTTGAGTAGGCTGGGTCTCTATTCCTTGGAGCTCAGGAGGATGCGGTGTGATCTTATCGATGAGTATAAGATCAATGAGAGGAATAGATCGAGTAGATGCACAGAGTCCTCTTGCCCAGAGTAGGAGATTCAAGGACCAGAGGACGTAGATTTAAGGTGAAGGGGAAAAGATTTAAGGGTGGTGAAACAAGCTGCCAGAAGAGGTAGTTGAAGTAGGGACTATCTCAACATTTTAGAAACAGTTAGGCAGGTACATGAATAGGACAGGTTTGGAGGGCTATGGACAAAATGCGGGGAGTTGGAACTAGTGTAGCTGGGACATGTTGGCCAGTGTGGGAAAGTGGGGTCAAAGGGCCTGTTTCCACACTGTAACACTCTATGACTCTAATAAAATTAAAATTACCAGATTGATGCTTGGATTCGTAGAAGTTTGCTACTGGGATTGGTTAGATAGACCTGGATTGTTTTATCTGGAAAGCCAGAGGTTCCGGGCACTGTGGGTACAAGGGCCCGTTCTTGTGCTCAATCGCCTTTATGACTCTGACTTCCGTTACTTTGCAACTTTTAAAGCTCCAATGCATGAGAGTCCCTCAAATTCTGTTCTTTAGATCAACTTGAAATGAATGACTTCATCAATGATAGTTGTGTCTACAGCTGCCAAGGCCCCATGTGTGTTTGCCCGTCATAGAGATGGAGCACAATCTGATGTTGAAAGCTCTCACGTGTTCCGTACACAAGGAATGATTCTTTTTCCAATCCTCTCTGTTTACCGTAGTCCCACCACATAACTGAGTGTCCCGTGCTGCCAGTGCAGGAGTTTGCGGTATAAAATCTGTCAAGAGTTATACTGAAATCCTCTTGGTATGAAGGCCAACATTCCATTAGCTTTCTTCACTGCCTGCTGTAACTGTAAGCCAATTTTCAGTGACCGGTGTTGGCTTACAGGTACAGCAGGCAGTGAAGAAAGCTAAGAAGGTAGAATTAATCCATGGAGTGGTTCTACGAGTAATGTGCAGGCTGCCAAAACAAGGGTGTATTATATAGAAGGTAGACAAAAATGCTGGAGAAACTCAGCGGGTGAGGCAGCATCTATGGAGCGAAGGAAATAGGCAACGTTTCGGGTTGAAACCCTTCTTCAGACTGAAGAAATGTTTTGACCGGAAACGTTGCCTAATATCTTTGCATATTGTTTCTGCCACAATCACATTTCTAAATGAAACACTCTGCAAGTTATATCTGCACCATTCCATCAATCCAGTTTCCTGACAGGAAATACATAGACTGGGAACAAAAGACGTTTCATATTTGGTGTGCAGATAACATTTGATTAAAGGCTGCACGTGCAAATTGAGCCACAGATTAAAAACAAGGAAAAAATAGCTTTTAGTGGAGTGGAGAGTGGGGGAGACAGAAAATCACCGTGACAGTTTGTGCTGTTGGACTGATGAATTAATAATATATAGGAGCAGATTTCGGCCATTCAGCCCATCAAACCTAATCACCATTCGATCATGGCTGATCTCTTTCCCCCCGCTCAAAACCATTCTCCTGTCTTTTCCCATAACCTTTCACATTCTTACTAATCAAGAACCTATCAATCTCAGCTTTAAAAGTACTTAATGATGGCCTCCACTGACGTCTGTGGCAATGTATTCCACAGATTTACCACTGTCTGGCTGAAGAAATTCCACCTGAATATTTTAAAGGTATGTCTTTTTAGTCTAATGCTATGCCCTCTGGCCCTACACTCGCCCGATACCGGAAACATCCTCTCTATCTAGGCCTTTCATTATTCAGTAGGTTTCAATGAGATCTCCCCACATCCTTTTAAACTCCAGCATGAACAGGCCCAGAGCCATCAAACGCTCTTCATATGTTAAACCAAACAGTTGGAATACATCCCATCGGAACAGCTCCCTCCTTCCACCAATACTGATCCCAATGTCGCACAAATTCAAACCCACTTATCCCACACAAATCTTTGAACAATGCGTTTAACTCCCTAATCTTGTTGACCCAATGCAAATTTGCTCGTTGTTCTGATTGCAATCCACTGTTACCCTTTTAGTTATGCTTTTTAATTTTGCCCCTAGCTGCTCAAATTCCCTCAGCAGTACCGTATTGCTTGTTCTACCTACGTTGTTGGCACCCACATGGAACATGACAACTGGATTTTTCCCCTCCTACTCCACATTCTTCTGCAGGTCAGATGAGATGTTCCAACCCCGGGCACCAGACAGGCAACACAGCCTTCGGGACTCTCAGTCCTTGCCACAAAGAATTGTCTCTCTTTCCATGACTACTCTATCCAAATTCAAATACGTATCTTTTCTCCCCTCCCTTTAATGGATCCCTGATCTACAGTGTCCTAGTTACGTTGCTCATCATTCCTACAGCTCCCACTCTCATCTGCACAGATCTGTTAGCTCAAGAGTTGAGGCTGCTCCAATACTGTCTCTTGGATCGCCCTATCCGCATCACTTGCAGTCACACCCTCTTTCTCATGACCACAGACCGAAATGTAGGTAGGTTGCAGCGGCACCTAGTGGTTAAGCTGTGTATTCAGAACCCTCGTCATTGGTCGGGTTAGTCACATGACAGGGGGTTCGTTCACAAGGAACCACAATGCAGTCCGCCGCTCGCTCATCATGCTGCTACAGCACATCACGTGATCCTGCATCCTCACTTTATTTATTCCTAATAGCTTGTTTGTGAACCCCCTGCTGCTCTGCCTCTAGACTTGAAACTGACTCGGTTGTTGACTCAGCACTGCATTCCTCGACCCTTTTCTTTGAAGCCTTGTCACCCAAAGCCCTTGTTGTTGTACTTGGCCTCAACACGGACAATCAGCTAAAGCTTTCCTTCCTTTTTTTGGCTGCTATGACTCTACCTCAGCCAATCAAAATGCCAGCCTCTAAATGTCTAACCTATTTTAAAAAAAAGTTATTTCTCTGTATTTTCCTGCTGCGATTTTAAAGTTGATTTCTCTCCTCTCAAAATGGCTGCTCACCCAGTCCCTGCTCAACTTTTTGAAGGTAGAATTTAAAAAACGTATTGGTCTGTTCTGTGCAGTATCTTCTCAATAATTCACTCTCGTATTTCTGCTCGAGCAGTTCCAATGGTCAATTCTGCCCTGATCTGTCATCATGATTATAAAGAAAACAATGACATTAAGGCACATTCTTCTTCAAAGGCAAAGGTAACTGTGGTCAAATGTCACAGTTGAAAACTGGGAAAAATTCTGGCACCAGAGAGGTTTGGTCACTGGGGAGCGAGGATGAAAGAAAGAATGAAAGAGACTGCAGGTGGAGAGGCAGAGTGGGAGAGACTAACTCATCAATGGATGGGCAGAGAAAGGCAGGTTTTGGTGGATTACAGAGAGAGGGTGGTAGTGGGCGGTGAAGAGAGAGAGAAAAATAGGAACAGTTTATCTGTGACAGATTGAGGCACAGACACTGTTTCCCAATTTACACCAATCTCATTCACCCATCACTGCTGATCTTGGTCATAAAATTCTTATCGTGGTTATAAATGCCCTCCACAGTCTTCCCCTCCCTATCTCCATGTTCTCCTCTATCACTTTCAGCATTTAGCATCCTGGTTCCCACTAATTCTGACCTGTAATCCACAAAATTACCAGATTACCAGAATTTGCAGATTGGTCTTCAGCTGCTCAGGCCCCATTTGCAGTCTGCCTGTTAGCACAGAGATCAAAAGTCCAACACAGGGATTGTCCTGAGAAGTTTATTTTCCAATACTACATGTACATTGTAGATCCAGTGTACACAGCCCTGTGTCCTGCACTTGTACAGTGCGAGCGTGTGTGTATGGCGTGGGGTGGGGGAAATATCTCCAGTGGATATAGTTTGTCTACTTTCCCTCTGCGCTTCTTTGCCAAAGGTGTTCTGTTGACAGGTCTTGTTTATGGTATTAGACAAGGATTAACAGTAGCTGGGATTGCACGAAGGTGCTGGAGCATGGTGACTCTTTGCGTGCTGGTCCAAGATGAAGATCTACTATCATCCGATACAATTGCCCCACTCTTTTAAATCTCTTTTTACCTGTAAATCCATCACCATTTCTTGTTGTGCTGATAATATTTTCTTTAATATTTTTGCAGGTATGACGATCTCACGACACCCAGGACCGAAGGTCTTACCTGAACCTGAGACGACCCGTGAGGCCTATTCCTTTTTTTAAAAATTAAAAACATTTTTTTTTAATTAGAAGCAGTGTACAAAAGTATAAACCGTGGCATATGACATAATACATTTATTGTACAGCTTCCATTTTAATTTTAGCAAAGATGAAATAGAAAAATAGAGAAAGAGCAAGAAAGAAAGAAAGTGAAAGAGAAAGTGAATGTGTAAGAATAGAACCCCTAAACTACCAAATGAGTGTAGTCAAAGAGTGAGTAAGTAAAAACTTAAAAAAATAAAAAGACAAAAAAGGAAAAAAAAAGAAAAAAAAAGTGTTGATATACCTGCTTCATTTCTCGCCCCACCCATCACCCAGTCCGTAAATCTGTTTAATTTCGAAGTTGTGTTGCACCATACTTTCCTTGTAATGAATCAATGAAAGGAATCCATATCTTTGAAAATTGCTCTGATTTTGCTGCTAAGACAAGTCTCATATCTTCAAGATGTAGCGTCTCAGACATGTTTATAATCCACATTTTAAGAGTTGGGAGAGATGTAATTTTCCAAAATTTAAGTATACGTTTTTTCACCATTATCAGGCCATAATTAAGGAAACGTCTTTGAAATATTGATAGCTCAGGGCAGGCTTCTCCTGTTCCGAAAATAATCAGTTCTGTATGGGGGTCCAGTTTTGTTTTTAATGATTTTGAGAAAATTTCAAAGAATCCTTTCCAAAGGTTATGTAGTTTTATGCAAGAGGCAAAGGAGTGTGTTATAGTTGCTTCTTGAAGGAGACATTTGTCACAAATAGGAGATACATTTGAAAAAACCTTATTCAGTTTAGTCTTTGAGTAGTAGAGTCTGTGCAGTGTTTTGAATTGGATTAAAATGTGTCTAACATTAATCGAACAATTATGTATATATAAGAGATATTTTACCCATCTGTCTTTGGAAATATTTAGGCCTAATTCCTCTTCCCATTCTCTTCTAATTGTGTCTGACGATGGAATTTCTATATTTAGAAGGATATTATACAAGTATGATGTTAGATTGTTTGACTCTGAGTTTCTATTCATTCCTTCGTCTAATATATCTGGCAGCAGAATTTGATAATCGTGGGTATATGTTTTCAAATAATCTCGAATTTGAAGATATCTAAAATATTGATTACCTTTCAGACTGTATTTCGACTGTAATTTCTGAAATGACAGGAGATTTCCCATCTCGTACAGATCTCCAAGCTTTTTAATTCCTAGTCTTTCCCAATAAATAAATGTTTTATCTATAATAGATGGCTTAAACAACGGGTTATTAGCTATTGGTGAAAGAAGAGATAAATTTCTTAGTTTAAAAGTTGATTTTACTTGTCTCCAGATTCGTAAACATAGAAAATAGGTGCAGGAGTAGGCCATTCGGCCCTTCGAGCCTGCACCGCCATTCAATATGATCATGGCTGATCATCCAACTCAGTATCCCGTACCTTCCTTCTCTCCATATCCCCTGATCCCCTTAGCCACAAGGGCCACATCTAACTCCCTCTTAAATATAGCCAATGAACTGGCCTCAACTACCCTCTGTGGCAGAGAGTTCCAGAGATTCACCACTCTCTGTGTGAAAAAGTTTTTCCTCATCTCGGTCTTAAAGGATTTCCCCCTTATCCTTAAGCTGTGACCCCTTGTCCTGGACTTCCCCAACATCGGGAACAATCTTCCTGCATCTTGCCTGTCGAACCCCATAAGAATTTTGTACGTTTCTATAAGATCCCCTCTCAATCTCCTAAATTCTAGCGAGTATAAGCCAAGTCTATCCAGTCTTTCTTCACATGAAAGTCCTGACATCTCAGGAATCAGTCTGGTGAACCTTCTCTGCACTCCCTCTATGGCTATAATGTCCTTCCTCAGATTTGGAGACCAAAACTGTACGCAATACTCCAGGTGTGGTCTCACCAAGACCCTGTACAACTGCAGTAGAACCTCCCTGCTCCTAAACTCAAATCCTCTTGCTATGTAAAGTGCTGTGAATAATCGGATTTTTCTCATATATTGTGTTCTTCAACTTTATTGGGGAGAGAAGAATCGTGCCTATATTAAAAAGTGAGCAATCCTCTCTCTCCATTACTAACCAGTCTACCTGTTGGCATGCGTTATCCAGCCAGTAAATTCAATTTTTAATATTCGTTGCCCAATAGTAGTAGAAGAAATTGGGGAGCGCCCATCCGCCCATTTCTTTGGGTTTACATAGATGTCGTTTATGAATTCTATGTGATTTATAATCCCAGATAAAGTTTGTAATCCGGGAATCAAGATTTTAAAAAAAATGTTTAGGTAGGTATATCGGTATTGATTGAAATAAATAAGAGAATTTCTGGGAGGAAAATCATTTTTATGGCATTTATTCTGCCTATTAGAGACATCGGAAGTGTTTTCCAGAATTGAATAAGAGTGTTTAATTTAGTAACTAAAGGCGGGAAGATTGCATTGAATAAAGAATTATATTTTCTGGATACTTGGACATCCAGATATTTAAATTTTTCTGTAGCAATTCTGAAAGGGAATTTTAAAAGGTGTATCGGGTCTTGAGGTTTTATTGCCATAATTTCACTTTTGTTCCAGTTTATTCTATATCCTGAGAAGGAACCGAATTCCCCGTGAGGCCTATTCTGACTGACGAGTCCTCTGGCCTACGCATGTTCCCCGAAGTCTTGACCTCTCATAGCGTGCAACCTGACCGGATGTGAACAGGTGATCGATGGTCGGCGTTTGGACTTGGTGGACAGGATGTCAATGTCCAACTGGGCCCTGATGGCGAGGAACCGCCGACCCACTGGACCTGACCTTGTGGGCCTTGAGCACCCGGTGGGTCCAATGCTGGGTGAGGGGGAGGTGGGTCCAGTGTGGGGTGAGGGGGCAGTGGTTCCGTTGAGGGAAGAGTTGTTCCCATGCTGTGGCAAGGGAGCAGTGGGTCCAGTGTCCAGTGCATGGGAGAGGGGGCAGTGAGTCCAGTAACGGGGTGAGGAGACAGTCAGTCCAGTGATGGGGTGAGGGGACAGTGGGTCCAGTGATGGGGTGAGGGGACAGTGGGTCCAGTGATGGGGGAGGGGACAGTGGGTCCAGTGATGGGGTGAGGGGACAGTGGGTCCAGTGACGGGGTTGAGGGGACACTGGGTCCAGTGAGGGGAGAGTGGGTCCAGTGAGGGGACAGTGGGTCCAGTGCTGGGGTGAGGGGACAGTGGGTCCAGTGATGGGGTGAGGGGACACTGGGTCCAGTGAGGGGACAGTGGGTCCAGTGCTGGGGTGAGGGGACAGTGGGTCCAGTGATGGGGTGAGGGGACACTGTGTCCAGTGAGGGGACAGAGGGGACAGTGGGTCCAGTGCTAGGGTGAGGGGGTAGTGGGTACAGTGACGGGGTGAGGGGACAGTGGGTCCAGTGATGGGGTGAGGGGACAGTGGGTCCAGTGAGGGGACAATGGGACCAGTGACGGGGTGAGGGGACAGTGGGACCAGTGCTGGGGTGAGGGGGTAGTGGGTCCAGTGACGGGGTGAGGGGACAGTGGGTCCAGTGATGGGGTGAGGGGACAGTGGGTACAGTGACGGGGTGAGGGAACAGTGGGTCCAGTGACGGGGTGAGGGGACAGTGGGTCTAGTGAGGCGACAGTGGGTCCAGTGAGGGGACAGTGGGTCCAGTGGCGGGTTGAGGGACACTGGGTCCAGTGAGGGGACAGTGGGTCCAGTGAGTCCAGTGACGGGGTGAGGGGGACAGTGGGTACAGTGACGGGGTGAGGGGACAGTGGGTCCAGTGACGGGGTGAGGGGACAGTGGGTCTAGTGAGGCGACAGTGGGTCCAGTGAGGGGACAGTGGGTCCAGTGGCGGGTTGAGGGGACACTGGGTCCAGTGAGGGGACAGTGGGTCCAGTGACGGGGTGAGGGGACACTGGGTCCAGTGATGGGGTGAGGGGACACTGGGTCCAGTGACGAGGTGAGGGGACACTGGGTCCAGTGATGGGGTGAGGGGGTAGTGGGTCCAGTGCTGGGTTAAGTGGTGGAAAGGGAGTGAAGAGGCGAGAACCCAAGGAGGTTCCCAGCAAGATCCCAGGGATCAGCTCAGATAACGTCACTTAGACTGGGGGCAAGGAGGGAACACAGGAGGTGATCACAGACCACAGGGGAGCTGTTGACCTGAACACTCAGCCCACCATGTGCATTGGTCACTCATGACGCCTATGAACCTCCCATAACCTCGTGGGGAATGGAGACCTATCTATACAATACACAGCGGTACTCTGGGGCAATGGCTTCAGCCTATAGGGGGGTTGCACGTAAGGGCATCGGGTCAAAGGGCATGACGCACGGACCAGCTCAATCCATGTGGAGGACATGGCAGCTTCCGTCATAATTGTCAGTACATGATACGCGTGCTTTCTTACCCATTAAAACCCGCTGAAAAGTAATTTTTTGCGCTGTAAATAATTGTGGGAATTGGGATAAGCGTGAGAGACATCTATCCTACTTCAGAATTGCAAACATGAGGAGAGATGATAGTGGAGAGAAGCGAGAGCTGAAGGGACAACAAGTGCTAAAGTGCTTGGCGAACATTGGCTGTGCAGATATCGAGATTGAAAATATTGGGAATTATCGCGTTTGCTCACGGCATTTGATCAACAGTAAGGCATTATTTGTGTTTTTCTTGATTCCTTTTGTATCTAAAAAGTTTCAGAAGTAATAAATCTGGCTGTAAAATTTTTTAATTGGCCATGGTTCTGAAGTGGGTTTTTACATGCAAAAAGAAAACGCTTCTGAAGATAAAAAAAATCTCCAGACTTACTAGTGGTGTGTGGAAAAGAAAGTGTTCTATCATTATGCTATTGAGATGTTTATTTTGGCAAATAATAAAATGTCTTGACAGGTTAAACACCCACTCACCCCCTTTCAAAGATATTGTCAATTTGCTGAGGATGATTATGTCCAATTAACAGCTAACAATTATGCCATTCCTTGGTTTGCATCTGAGTAAAATGTAATTCAAAAATCACGTATGGTCTGTAATTTTTTTAATGATAAATTTTGCTTCAGTAGCATTTTATTTTTGTATGTAAAAACCCACTTGAGAACCATGGGCGATTTTAAAATTCTACAGCCATATTTATTACTTCTGAAACTTTTTAGATAACAAAGGAATCAGGAAAAAACACAAATAATGCCTTACTGTTGATGAAATGCAGTGAGCAAACGCGTTAATTCCCAATATTTTCAATCTCGATATCTGCACGGCCAATGTTCGCCAAGCACTTTGGCTGTTGTTGTCCCTTCAGCTCTCGCTTCTATCTACCGTAATTTCTCCTCCCTTTTGGAATTCTAAAGTAGGATAAATGTCTCTCACGCTTATCCCGATTTCCATAATTATTTACAGCGTAAAAATTGACTATTTCGGCGGGTTTTAACTGGCCCGCTACGCTGGAAACAATGGTCAGCACAACTTACCTGCTGTTCATCGCGTGTACTCCAGTTGGCGTAGCTCAGCAACAGTACGGATCACGGGTCATGACCCGACTGCCGTGCAACCTCCCTAGACACAAAGTATGTGGTGCAGTTTTTCACCCTCACCTCCCTTTTCCAGAAGCAGATATCTGTCCCCAGTGAAACACTCGGTCGTGGTCACCTCCTCGCCTCCCACTCTGGGATGCGGACCTGGAATGAGGTTTATAAACATTGTGAAATGTACCTGGTCCCACAGTGCGGCGGGCAATATGAATCTGGAGCCAGTGTAGAGCCGTGGTTCAAAAGCCAGGGTGCGGGGCGCACTGCTTCAGTCAGCGGTGAGTTGCTACCCTCCCTCTCCCCACAGCAACACCTGGGTTCTGAGACTGGCTCCTGGTGTTGACACCCTGAGGTCCCGGTGTTCCCGACTGGGAACACAATACCAGTCCCTGATAGGGGCGGACAGCTGATGAATCCCCGCCCCTGATCTATTTTTACAATTAGAAATAAGTAATGATTAAAATCATATTAACCACAAAGATTGTACACATTTTTAGACGAAAGAAAGCTTTGTGCCAAATGTTCTGTCTATTTAATTGATCTAATTAAATGCTGAACTGTGGGAGTGTAGAGACAGGCCCAGCTCCCTGGGAGCTGATACTCCACTGAAACTGCTCCGGCTCTGATCTGGATCGGGGACAGCGGGTGGATCGGATCCGTAGCCCGACTGTTGGGAAACTCCAGCAAGCTGGAGCTCGCTTCCCCATCGGACTCCGTGTGGATCGAGGGCCGGAGCGCGGTCTGAGTGACTGGGGAACGTCTCAGGCAGTTTGGGTTCCATGTCCGTGCGAGAGGCCCTCTGGGGAGATCTGGGTCGTCAGTCTGACCCTCCCCGACAATAACTGAGACCATCTGCTGTGAACTCTGACCCCATCCTTTAAACAGCCTGGTCTCCCCCCGGAGTAATGTTTCTCTGCAACGACAGTCTCCGGAATCTTCCATCCGCTGGAGCTGAAAAAACAATCACAGTCAGCCTCTGAACTGAGGGAGTTTTTCACGCAGAGATAGACCGGCAAAAAATAAAGAAAAGTCAGTTTTATAAATTTAATATCTCTCTCTCTCTCTCTCTCTCTCCCTCTGTCTCTCTCTCAGTGTCTCTTTATCAGTCTCTCTGTCTCTCTCAATCTCTGTCTCGCTATCTCTGTCTGTCTCTCTTTCTCTGGCTCTCTTTGTCTGTCTCTCTCTCGCGCTCTGTCTCTCTGTCTCCCTCTCTGCCTCTCTCTCCGTCTATCTCCCTCTCCGTCTCTCTCTATGTATCTGTCTCGATGTAAACTAGAGAGGTTTAAGATGTAAAGGTCCGGGAGCGGGTAGACACCGCGCCGGGTACCCTCCCCCTCCCACCGACGCAGGGCGGGGGGGGGGGGGGGGGGGAGGAAACTTACCAGTGGAGCTGTCGGGTCCCTGAGGCGGGGAAAAATATTTTGACACCAGTCAAGTAAAGAGGGGAGGGGAGGGACAAGTGGGGGCGCTGTTTTATCTCGCTAGCACAGAACCCGCTAAATAGCTCGCTGCATGGAACGTATTAAGAGCTTGCTGCGGGCCGGATAAAATCTCGCTGCGGGCCGGATGTGGCCCGCGGGCCAAAGTTTGGAGACCTCTGCTCTAGAATGTGGGACTCCCCTTTCCCTGTATGTACTCCCTTGTTGTGACTGATGATCCCGATCTCGTTGCATTGTCCCTCCCATTCTCCTGTTTACATTCTCCTGTGTTCTATTTCTCAGTAATGGTGTTTCCACGTTACCTGCTAAATCTGCACCATCCCTCCACAAGATGCGTATCATCCATCCATGTCCCACCGGTAAATTCAGTTCTGGAACAATCCGTGCTCCTCTCGGGCTGATCCAGGAAACACAAGGGTCACTGGTTGCGGAGTGCAGCTGAGGGACCGAATAATGTTGGTTGTTAATGTGAAATTCAGATCAAGTCTCCCAGCCTCATCTCCACCCCACCATCACCACCCTCAACCATTCACTCTCCGATCATTAACATTAAGATCATTGCCCAGATAAACATTGACAACCCCACCTTTATAAACACAGTTCCATCACTCTCCCACCATGGACACATTACCACAACGTCCCATCAACTTCATGTTGGCATCAAGGAGAGCAATCCCATGTTCCATTCGCCACTCTCCTTACTCACATGTGCCCGTACAGTTTATTCACACCCTGACACCTACTCATCAACTCTCGTTTGATTCCTCCAGCCATCAACCCACTCTGTGGAACATTCTACAGCAGCCTGTTGACGTATCAGCACATATTTGGGTTGTGAGCAAAACTGGAGCACATGGGGGAAATCCAAACAGTCACAAGCAGAAGTTGCAAACTCCACACACGTCGAACGGAGGTCAGGATTGAACCTGGGTCTCGCTGTACTGTGAGGCAGCAGCTCATTGCAAAAGCTCATCATACACATGCGCACGTATGCACACGCACACATGGATCTGTTACAGTATAGTATTCTCTGGATACTATATACTGTATCCAGAGAAAACAGTCCAAGCAAGTAAAACCTGTGCCGGGGCAAGAGGGGCGGCACTGAACCCAGGTCGGGACAAGGTAGGCAAGGCAAGGCCCGGGCCGAGTGTTCCCTTGGCCTGGGCGAGGAGGCCAGAGAGGGACCTGTGGCAGGGCAAGTAGGGGAGGATATTGTGCCAAGGCAGATGGGGAGGCCCCTTGCCAGGGTGGGCAGGGTCCAAGCCAGCGACAGGCGAGTGCGGGTGGACTCAGCGACAGGGGAAGTGGGTGTGGGTCCCATGCCAGGTTGAGCGGATTCTGGCCCAGCCTTAGGGTAAATGGATGATGGCCGTGTCTCACGGTGTGGGACGACCAGAACCCATGGACAGTTTCGACCTCGAGGAGTCACGGGGCAGGCTGCGTGGCTTCATTCAGATAGGGCATCAGGGGGATACAACTGAGGTGATCACTCACCATGTGCGGGATAGCTCACCTGCAACCTTAGCCCACTGTGTGCATTGGTAACTCGCGACGTCCAAAACATTTCCCTCAAACCCCTACACCTCTCAGGCAACCTGTGCAGAGTCATAGAGTCTTGCAGCCTGAAAACAGGCTGTTCAGCTCACCTTGTTCATACCAGCCAACATGTGCCATCTACACATCCCACCTGCCTGCATTTGGCCGATTTCCCTCCAAACCTGTCCTATCCATGTACCTATCTAAATGTTTCTTAAACCGTGCCCAAAACTGAACACAGTCCTCTAAATGTGGCCTCACCAACAACTTATGCAACTACAAAATGACCTACCAACTTCTAAAACACAAATCTCTGACCGATGAAGGCCAATGTACCAAAACCCTTTTTGCACACCCCATGTACCTTTGATGCCACATTCAACGAACTACGTACCTGTACCCTTTGATCCCTCTGTGCGAAAACACTCACAAGAGCTCTACCGTTCTCTCTGTATGTTCTGCCCATGTTAGTGCTACCGAAATGCAACACCTCACGTTTCCCTGTAGCAAATTGTATTTTAGGAAATACGTCCATCCGTTTTTGTAGAATAACTCCCACAAATAGCAAGGTGATGCTAATGATGGCGTTTTTATTTCACTGTTATTAATTGACAACAGCAGTGAGTTCCCTCAGTTCTCTGAAAGAATGGAAGTGTCTCTGTTCAGTGCAGTACCCTGATAGCGCAGAAATGTCCCAGCTCTGCTCTGGAATTCAGACTGAGGTTTTGGATCTGGGATCTCTGAAGCAAGGTTGGACCCTGAAATAGAGCCCGCGGTTACCAATCAAGCACAGGAGAGAGGGCAAAGACTCCACACCGATGGAGGTGACACCAGCGAGGGGATGAGGAAATCAAGCATTCTGGGAAAGAACTGGAAGCGAGAGACAAGTGTTCCAGCGAAAGAAACGAGAAAGAAACTTGGAAGGTGGAATATGAAGGGAAACTACAGTGCATTCAGAAAGTATTCAGACCAATTCACTTTTTCCACATATTGTTATGTTACAGCCTTATTCGAAAATGAATTAATTTTTTTTATCATCAATCGACACACAATACCCCATAATAAAAAAATCGAAAACAGGGTGCTTAGAAATGTTTGCAAAGTAATTAAAAATAAATAACTGAAATATGACATTTACATAAGTATTCAGACCCTTTACTCAGTACTTTGTTGAAGCACCTTTGAGCGATTACAGCCTCACGTCTTCTTGGGTATGATGCTACAAGCTTGGCACACCTGTACGTATATGGGTAATATCTCCCATTCTTCTCTGCAGATCCTCTCAAGCTCTGTCAGGTTGGATGGGGAGAGTCGATGCACAGCTATTTTCAGGTCCCTCCAGAGATGTTCGATTGGGTTCAAGTCCGGGCTCTGGCTGGGCCACTCAAGGACATTCACAGACTTGTCACAAAGCTACTGCATTGTCTTGGCTGTGTGCTTCGAGTCGTTGTCCTGTTGGAACGTGAACCTTCACTCCAGTCTGAGGTCCTGAACGCTCTGGAGCAGGTTTTCATCAAGGATCTCTCTGTACTTTGATCCGTTCATCTTTCCCGCGATCCTGACTAGTCTCCCAGTTACTGCCGCTGAAAAGCATCTCCGCAGCATGATGCTGCCACCACCATACATCACCTAGGTTTGGTATTGTTCAGGTGATGAGTGGTGGCTGATTTCCTCTAGATGTGACGCTTGGCATTCAGACCAAAGAGTTCAATCTTGGTTTCATCGGACCAGAGAATCTTGTTTCTCATGCCTTTTGGCAAACTCCAAGCGGGCTGTCATGTGCCTTTTACTGAGGAGTGGCTTCAGTCTGGCCACTCTAACATAAAGGCCTGATTGGTGGAGTGCTGCATATATAGTTGTCCTTCTGGAAGGTTCTCCCATCTCCACAGAGGAACTCTGGAGCTCTGTCAATGACCATTGGGTTCTTGGTGACCTCCCTGACCAAGGCCCTTCTCCCCCGATAAGATGATGAAACACTTTTTCACACATTGTGAGTCTGTGGAATTCTCTGCCTTAGAGGACGCTGGAGGCCGGTTCTCTGGATACTTTCAATAGAGAGCTAGATTCAAAATTCAACAGAGTTTGTCATGTGTCCCAGATAGGACAATGAAATTCAGCACAACAGAATATAGTAGGCATAAATAAATACCGAACAGAACAGATCAGTGTGACCATATAGCAATGAATGTATATATATATATATATATATATATATATATATATATATATATATATATATATATATATATATATATATATACATATATATATATATACACACACATAAATAAACAGATAAAGTGCAATGGGCTATTTAACGATCAGAGTTTGGTTTGAGTTGAGTTTAATGGCCTGATGCTGCGGAGGGAGCAGCTATTCCTGAACCTGAATGTTGCAGATTTCAGGCCCCTGTACCTTCTACCTGATGGCAGCGGGGAGATGAGTGAGTGGCCAGGATGGTATGGGCCTTTGATCATGCTGGCAGCCTTTTTGAGGCAACGACTGCTATAGATCCCCTCGATGGTGGGGAGGTCAGATCCAATGATGGACTGGGCAGTGTTTAAAAAATTTTGCAGGCTTTTATGTTCCTGGGCGCTCAAGTTGCCGAACCAAGCCACGATGCAACTGGTCAGCATGCTCTCTACTGTGCACCTGTAGAAGTTCGGGAGAGTCCTCTTTGACATACTGACTCTCCGTAATCTTCTCAGGAAGTAGAGGCGCTGATGTGCATTCTTTATAATTGCATCCGTGTTCTCGGACCAGGAGAGATCTTCAGAGATATAGGAATTTGAAGTTCTTGACCCTCTCCACCATCGATCTGTTGGTATAAACGGGACTATGGGTCCCCATACTACCCCTTCCAAAGTCCACATTCAGTTCCTTGGTTTTGCTGGTGTTGAGAACCAGGTTATTGTGCTGGCACCATTTGGTCAAACGGTCGATCTCACTTCTATACTCTGACTCATCTCCATCAGTGATACGTCCCACAACAGTGGTGTCATCAGCGAACTTGATGATGAAAGGGCCTGTCCCACTTGCATGCGATTGCATGCATTTGGCACGACCAAACGATGGTCGCTTGAGGTGTAAGGCCACTATGGCCGCGCGGGGCTGGTCCCACGTAGAAGTTGTGCTGGGCTGGTCCCACGTAGAGTTGTGCGGGGCTGGTCCCGACATCGCGCGGGGCTCCGAAAATCTGACAGTGTCCGAAATCTTCGCTCGCCGACGGCCTGTCGGCACGCAGGCGCATTGCGGTCGTACGCAGCGTCTTGACAGCGTACACATCGTCTTGACGGCGTACACCTAGCGCATGGCGTTGCGTGATGACTTCACTGCCCGACGCCGTGAGACGCCCAAATTCAATCAGCCCGCCTCCTGCCCAGCTGATTGGTAAGTATGACGCAAATTACGTCACGTGCGAAATTAGCACGAACTCCGCTTCCGTTTGGTCGCGCCAAACGCATGCAATCGCATGCAAGTGGGACAGGCCCTGAAATTTGCACTATGTCCAGCTACACAGTCATGAGTATAGAGTGAGTACAGCAGGGGGCTGAACACGCAGCTTTGAGGTGCTCCCGTGCTGATTGTTATCGAGGTTGACACATTTCCACCAATACGGACAGACTGTGGTCTGTGAATGAGGAAGTCGAGGATCCAATTGCAGAGGGATGCGCAGAGACCCAGTTCTTAGAGTTTGATAACCAGCTTGGAGGGGATGATTGGGTTAAATGCCGAGCTACAGTCAATGAATAACAGCCTGACATATGAGATTTTGTTTTCCAAGTGGTCCAGAGCGGAGTGGAGAGCCAGCGAGATCGCATCCACCGTTGATCTGTTATGGCACTAAGCGAACTGCAGTGGGTCCAGGTTTTTCTCGAGATATGAGTTGATTTGCGCCATGATCAATCTCTCAAAGCACTTCATCACCACCGACGTTAGTGCCACTGGTCGATAGTCATTGAGGCACGTCACCATGCTCTTCTTGGGCATCCGTATAATTGATGCCCTTTTAAAGCAGATGGGAACCTCAGAAGTGAGAGGTTGAAAATGTCCGTAAAAAATCCAGCCAGTTGGTCCGCACAGGTTCTTAGAACACGACCGGGTATACCATCAGGTCCGGGCACTTTCCGGGGGTTCATCCCTCTGAAGGATTTTCTGACGTCGACCTCTGTGACCGTGACCGAAATACCGTCACAGCGAATGGGGGTTCGAGAAGGCACATCAGTGTTCTCCCTATCAAAGCGTGCGTAAAACGCATTGAGCTCGTCAGGGAGTGAAGTTTCACTGACATGTCTGCTGCCTCCTGGTTTGGCCTTGTATGATTGCATTCAGGCCGCGCAATAGCTGCCGAACATCCGTCTCATCCTCCAGCTTGGAGCAGAAGTCCCTTTTGGTCGTTTTAATGGCCTTATTAAGGTCGTATCTTGTCTTCTTGTAGTCCTCGGTATCTTCAGACATGAATGCCCGGTGTCTGGACTTCAGAAGAGTGCGGATCTCAGAGTTCATCCAAGGCTTCTAATTGGGAAACACTCGAAGCTAGATAGGGTTCTTAAATATAGCGGTCAGGAAATATGGGAAGGCAGGAACGGGGTACTGATTAGAGATGATCAGCCATGATCACATTGAATGGCGGTGCTGGCTCGAAGGGCCGAATGGCCTGCTCCTGTATCTATTGTCTATTGTCCATCGAAGGATATCCAATAATAAAGCATTGGTTTAAAGGAGATGGGAGAGACACTTTTTTCACAAGAATAGACGTTGCAATCTGGAATAACCCCGGCGTGGAGGGGGGGGGGAGCATAGGGAAAACAAAGAGGAACCGCTTGGTTGGCCCCCGAGAGCTGGGAGGGATCCGGCGTGGGGACCGCCGTGAGCAAAGAGGGACCCGGTGGGAGGGGGAGGGGGGGGGGGGCAGTGAGAACAAAGAGTGACGTTGGGACCGCATTGAACACTTTATGTTTGTCAACGCGCTATACATGGCGACTCGTTGCCTACTTTGTGTATGGTATGCAAAACAAAGACTTTCACGCTGACATGCACATTGATAATAATAGCATTCTTCATTTTTTCCCCAGAGTTGGTGATGCAGGCAGTAGCAGTAATAATATTTAGAAAGCATAGAGACAGAATTAATGTGGAACAGTAGCATTAGTTTAGCTTAGCTTATTGTCACGTATACCGAGGTAGAGTGAGGCACATTTGATTGCAATCGAGCCACGCACAATCTATAGATGCATGATAAAGAGAAAGAATAATGATTAGTGCATGATCGAGTCCAATAAAGTCCGATCAAATATAGTGCCAGGGTCTCCAGTGAGGTAGAGTAGCTCAGGACTGCTCTCATGTCTTTGGTAAGATGGTTCCGGTTCCCGATAACAGTTTCGCTGTGAATTCCACGTGAAGGTTAAATAATTGGAAGCATTTGTGAATAATTTTGATTCTTTTTTTTACAGGGACAATGCATAAAAGCTGCATCGCCCAATTTTACGCAGTGCGCGTTTTTCCCCGTTGGGAATTACTCACTGAGAGAACCCAGGATCAACAGCACCCTAATTTCACCAGGTGACATCCTGGAAATAAAACCATGCAATTAAAATCGGAGGAAAAACACACTAAGGGTCAGGCGAAGCTGCATTCTGGGGCAAAGATACATTATACGTATGATAAATCGTTCACTCACGCAGAGGTGAGACAAAGACCCTATGTGGAGAGGTGAGATCTCGCTGTCTTCCTCACCGGGACCGCACACAGAGGTGAGATCCTCTCTCCATTCTACACTTGGACTCCAGAGAAAGGCAAGAGCTCCCTCTCTCATTGTGCCTGTGGGGCTCATGGGCGGTAGATACAAGTATCTCACCTCAGTAGGGTCGCTGTGAGGGAGGGAGGGAGGGAGGGATGGAGGAATTGAGCGGCATCTCATTTGCTTCTATTGGGTTTGAGCGAAGTGAGATCTATCTCGGTGCATTGCTGCACAAAGGGGTAAGATCTCCCTCAGTCCATCACAGAGACCCCAAAGAGATGGGATCTCCACCCACTCACCCTCACTGTGAACCCACAGAAGGCGAGATCTCACAGCCTGTCCTACTCTGAATCTATAGACAGCGATGAGATCTCATACGTCTCCTCATTCAGAACCACAGGCAGCGACATCTTTCTCTCTTCCTCACTAAGGAAAACGAGCATAGTGCATCACACACTCCCCCTCACTCTGAACCTACCCCCCTCTATTAAAATCAACCAGTTCCCTCACGGAGATAACCTAAACAGAGGTGAGATCTCCCTCTCTCTCTCGGAGACCGCACACGCAGAGGTGAGCACTCAGCTCTCCCTCACAGGCATGCCCCAAACTAGGATGAGCTCTCCATTTCATTGTTACCGCCCAGAGGTGAGACTCTCTATCGATCACTGTGACTCCACTGACAGATCTATCCCTCTCGCCCTCTCACTGGGTCCCTATATAAGTAAATTACCTTTCTCCCCATCCCTCCCCCCAAAGTGTTCAGTGGGGAGGGGGTAGGTGGAGGTTGAGGGGTTCATGGGGAGGGGAGGGGGAGTGAGCAGAGAGTGGAAGGGGAGGAGATCTCACTGAGGACCAAACTGAATTCAATTTCCCTTAATTTCCTTAATAAAACACAGCCCACATGCAGTGTACACACGCAGACACGTACACAGTCAAGCCAGTCAACAGGACAGAACATTCTAAGTCAGGTCAGTGATTGGAGATGTCTGCTTACTCGTGTCTCCAGACGGGATGTTGATGTTGGAGACGAAGGGAGATGGGACCACCTGCAACCTCCTCACTCGAGGACAATGTGTTGCGAGGGATGTCGGACTCCGTGACGGCTCGTCGACTACCTTCCACGTCGCTGTTGAAGTGAACGACACCGTAGCTGTGTGGCGTCACAATTAATATGATAGGGCAAAATATGCAAAAATAACAAATCTAAATATAATCTGCGACTGTGAAATGAAGAAGCCATTGTTCCCACTCTGCAAACCCTCTTGTGCGGGCACAGCATGAGCAAATTCCAAAGATAGTTTTTATCGGTTCTCAGCGACGGGCCATCAGCCCCATTGATCCACATTGATGTATTTATAACTCCGCTAAGGCAGAGCGCTTGTGCCGCTATCTCTACGGTGGAGCGTTATGCCTTCACGTCCCACTCGAGAAAGTAGTGCCCAAAACTCAGGCTACCGCTCCAAGTATTGTCAAGAGAGTGCAGCGTTGTCAAAGGGGCAAAAATCGTAGCGCTGTCGTGTACCCACTTTGTGCAAATAGAGATACAAACAAACAAACAAGATGAGAGTTTGAGAGACGGATAGACGGATGGATGGATGGATGGACAGATACACCGCACTCCCCTTTGAAACACTGGTACATCTCACACCCGTCGTTGCCGCAGCAATACCCCTCCCCACACCTTTCATTCCAACTGATATACGCAACAACCCATACTGGAACTGATCAATCCCAGACCACTCAATGTAACACTGATAAAGCTCAGCTAAGACCAAAGTTGGACCCTTGAAGACTGAAAAGGGAGAATTTATTATGGGGAACAAGGAAATGGCAGGAGTTGAACAGGTACTTTGGATCCGTCTTCACTAAGGAGGACGTAAACAATCTTCCTGATATACTAGTGGCCAGAGGATCTGGGGTGACGGGGGAACTGAAGGAAATCCACATTAGGCAGGAAATGGTGCTGGGTAGACTGATGGGATTGAAGGCTGATAAACCCCCAGGGCCTGATGGTCTGCATCCCCGGGTACTTAAGGAAGTGTCTCTAGAAATCGTGGACACATTGGTGATAATTTTCCAATGTTCTATATATTCAGGATCAGTTCCTGTGTATTGGAGGGTAGCTAATGTTATCCCACTTTTTAAGAAAGGCGGGAGAGAGAAAACAGAATTATAGACCAGTTAGCCTGACATCGGTGGTAGGGAAGATGCTGGAGTCAATTATAAAAGATGAAATAGTGGCACATTTGGATAGCAGTGACACGATCGGTCTGGGTCAGCATGGATTTACGAAGGGGAAATCATGCTTGACTAAACTTCTGGAATTTTTTGAGGATTTAACTAGGAAAATGGACAAGGGAGAGCCAGTGGATGTAAAGTATCTGGACTTTCAGAAAACATTTGATAAGGTCCCACATAGGAAATTAGTGGGCAAAATTAGGGCACATGGTATTGGGGGTAGAGTGCTGACATGGATAGAAAATTAGTTGGCAGACAGGAAACAAAGAGTGGGGATTAACGGGTTCCTTTCCGAATGGCAGGCAGTGACTAGTGGGGTACCGCAAGGCTCGCTGCAGGGACTGCAGCTATTTACAATATACATCAATGATTTAGATGAAGGGATTCAAAGTAACATGAGCAAATTTGCAGATAACACAAAGCTGGGTGGCATTGTGAACTGTGAGGAGGATACTATGAGAATGCAGGGTGTCTTGGACAGGTTGGGTGAGTGGGCAGATGCATGGCAGGTGCAGTTTAATGTGGATAAATGTGAGGTTATCCACTTTGGTAGCAAAAACAGGAAGGCAGGATACTATCTAAATGGTGTCAAGTTGGGAAAAGGGGAAGTACAACAGGATGTGGGAGTCCTTGTTCAACAGTCAATGAAGGTAAGCATGCAGGTACAGCAGGCAGTGAAGAAAGCGAAAGCATTGGCCTTTATAACAAGAGGAGTTGAGTTTTGGAGCAAAGAGGTCCTGCAGTTGCATAGTGCCCAAGTGAGACCACATCTGGAGTATTGTGCGCAGTTTTGGTCCCCTAATTTGAGGAAGGACATTCTTGCTATTGAAGGAGTGCAGCGTAGTTTTACAAAGTTAATTCCCGGGATGGCAGAACTGTCATATGCTGAGAGAATGGAGCGGCTGGCCTTGTATACTCTGGAGTTTAGAAGGACGAGAGGGAATCTTATTGAAACATATAAGATTATTAAGGGTTTGGACACGCTAGAGGCAGGAAACATGTTCTGGATGTTGGGGAAGTCCAGAACCAGGGTCCAGGCAGTTTAAAAAAAAGGGGTAGGCCATTTAGAACAGAGACGAGGAAACACTTTTTCTCACAAAGAGTTGTGAGTCTGTGGAATTCTCTGCCTCAGAGGGCGGTGGAGGCCGGTTCTCTGGATACTTTCAAGAGAGAGCTAGAGAGGGCTCTTAAAGATAGCGGAGTCAGGGGATATGGGGAGAAGGCAGGAATGGGGTACTGATTGGGGATGATCAGCCATGATCACATTGAATGGCGGTGCTGAATCGAAGGGCCAAAAAAGCCTACTCCTGCACCTATTGTCTATTGTCTTACATTCCTCACTAACACCGATACACCCACACCCGTCACTGTAACATTGATACACCCGACACTGTAACACTGATACACTGCACACTCCTCACTGTAACAACCATACACCCCACTAATCTCACTGATGTCAGGAGACTCCCTCCTCTGACATCAGTCTGAAATTCCTTCTCTCCATAGATGCTGCCGCAACCGCTGAGTTTCTCCAGCATTTTATGTACACCTCACTACACCCAACCCCTCACTTTAAAACAAATACAATCCGCACCTCCTCATTGTAACAGCGATACTCCCCTCACTGTACAATGATACCCCGTCGCACCCCTCCTTATAACACCAATACACCCCACACTCCTCACTGTCCACTGATACACCCCTCATTGTTACACCACATACCCCTCATTGCAGCTTTATACACCTCACACCCCTTACTTTAACAGTTATACACCCCACACAACACGCTATGACTCACTGCAACATGAATACACTCTACATCCCTCATTGTATCTAAAATTGAATTTGAAAGACCTTGCATTGGGAAACGAGCTTGGCCAGGTGACTGGTGATACGGTGGAAGAGTAGTTTCGAGATGGTGATCACAACTCCATAAATGTTAAGATTGTTTTGAATAGGGGCAGGTCTGGGTGATGGGGGTAGGTACCGAATTCGGGAGCGGCAGAATTAAATGTCAACAATAACACAATATGATTAGACGGGAGCCACCGATGATAGAGTAGTAGTTGAGCACATGTGGGAGTAGTTTAAAGGCCAGCTGATCAAAGTTTAAGATTAGCATGTTCTAGTAAGGAGGAAGGATAAGGTTGGCAAAGTAAAGGAACCGCAGATGGTCAAGGAGATTTTAAACTTGCTCAGGAAGAGAAATAAAATTTACATCAGGTTTAAGAAGGTGGCATTAGACTCGTTTAATGGGGAGTATAAAGTGGAAAGAAAGTAAGTAGGAGGGTCAAATAGGGGCCAATGAATGTCATTGGCTAGTCGGATTAATGTAAACCCCAAGACATTTTATGCATGCATTAAAAAGACAAGGGGACTATTCAAGGATAAAGTAGGGAATCTGTGCTTGGATCTCCCGCTTGCCAAACACTTTAATTCCCCTTTCCATTTCCATATTAACCTGTCCTAGCAAGACACAAAAACCTGGAGTTACTCAGCGGGTGAGGCATCATCTACGGAGGGAAGGAATTGGCGATGTTTCGGGTCGAGACCCTTCTTCAGACTGATGTCAGGGAAGGGGATGTGACAATTTTACCAGCATCTGCAGTTCTTTCTTAACCTGTCCAAGGTCTCCTCCATTGTCTGAGTGCGGCTAAATGCAAATTGAAGGAACAGCATCTCATTTTTCTCTTGGGCAGCTTGCAACCCAGTGGTATGAATCTTGATTTCTCTAAATTCAAGTAACCCATGTATTCCTTCTTTATCCATCCCTCCCCCACCCAAGTCGCACCAGCTTCTCGTTCTCATCTTGCAAATAGCTAACAATAGACTATTTCCTTTATCTTCTTTACTTTTTGGTCTGCATCCCAGTGTACCCAAGGAGGTGGTTCTAGAAATCTAGGATGCATTGGTGAACATTTCCCAATGTTTTATAGATTCAGGATCAGTTCCTATGGATTGGAGGGTAGCCAATGTTATCCCACTTTTCAAGAAAGGAGCGAGAGAGAAAACAGGGAATTATAGAGCAGTTAACCTGACATCGGTGGTGGGGAAGATGCTAGAGTCAATTGTTAAAGAAGTAATAATGGCACATTTGTAAGAGCCTTGGTCCAAGTCAGCATGGATATATGATGGGGAAATCCTGCTTGACTAATCTTCTGGAATTTTTTGAGGATGTGACAAGTAAAATGGATGAAGGAGAGCCAGTGGATATAGTGTATCTGGACTTTCAGAAAGCCTTTAATAAGGTGCCACACACGAGATTGGTGGGCAAAATTAAAGCACATGGTATTGGGGGTAGGGTATTGACATGGATAGAGAATTGGTTAGCAGACAGGAAACAGAGATTAAGAATAAACGGGTCCCTGTCAGAATGGCAGGCAGTGGCAAGTGGAGTGCCGCAAGGCAAGGTGCTGGGGCCGCAATTATTTATAATATATATTAATGATTTAGATGATGGAATTAAAAGTAACACCAGCAAATTTGCAGATGACACAAAGCTGGGTGGCAGTGTGAACTGTGAAGAGGATGATAGGAGGTTGCAGGGTGACTTGGACTGGTTGAGTTAGTGGGCAGATACATGGCAGAAGCAGTATAACATAGATAAATGTGTGGTTATCCACTTTAGCGGCAAGAACAAGGAGGCAATTATCTCAATGGTGTCAGATTAGGAAAAAAGGGAAGTGGAACGAGACCTGGGTGGCCTTGTACACCAGTCACTGAAAGTAAACATGCAGGTACAGCAGGCAGTGAAAAAAACTGATGGCATGTTGGCCTTCATAATGAGAGGAGTTGAGTACAGGAGTAAAGAGGTCCTTTTGCAGTTGTACAGGGCCCTGGTGAGACCACATCTGGAGTACTGTGTGCAGTTTTGGTCTCCTAATTTGAGGAACAACATCCTTGCTATTGAGGGATTGCAGCCTAGGTCCACGAGGTTAATCCCCGAGATGGCGGGACTGTCATATGAGGAAAGATTGAAAAAACTGGGCTTGTATTCACTGGAATTTTGAAGGATGAGAGGGATTCTTATAGAAACACATACAAACACATAAAAGGACTGGACAAGTTAGATGCAGGAAAAATGTTCCCAATGTTGGGGGAGTTCAGAACCAGGGGCCACAGTTTAAGAATAAAGGGGAGGCCATTTAACACTGAGATGAGAAACAACTTTTTCAATCAGAGAGTTGTGAATTTGTGGAATTCTCTGGCACAGATGGCAGTGGAGGCCAATTCACTGGATGAATTAAAAAAAAGAGTTATATTGCTCTTGGGGCTAGTGGATTCAAGGGGTATGGGGCGAAGGCAGGCACGGATTACTGATTGTGGATGATCAGCCATGATCACAATGAATGGTGGTGCTGGCTCGAAGGGCCGAATGGCCTCCTCCTGTACCTGTTTTCTAAGTTTCTCTTTCTATGTTTCCTTTACCCCCGACTCAGTCTGATGAAGGGTCACTGCCCGAGACATCACCCATTCCTTCTCTCCACAGATGCTGTCTGTCCCCTTGGGTTACTCCAGCATTTTGTGTCAATCTTCGGTTTAAACCAGCATTTGCAGTTCTTACTTATTCCCTTCCATTGACACTATTTACACTTCACGCAGCCTAGGCAAGGCCACCAGCATAAGCAAAGATGAGTCTCACCATGGTCACTCCCTCTTCTCCCCTCTCCCCACCAGGCAAGAGGTACAGAAGTGTGAAAACGCACACCACCAGATTCAGCGACAGTTTCTTCCCAGCTGTTAACAGGCAATTGAATCATCCTATCAACAACTAGTAAGTAGCTCCGAGCTACTACCAACCTCTCTGGAGACCATTGGACTATGTTTAATCAGACTTTAATGAACTTGGATGCAACGTGGATGGATCGATTGCAATCATGTATGTTTTTTCTGCTGACTGGTCAACACGCAACAAAAGCTTTTGGCTGTACGCTGGCACACGTGACAGTAAACCAAAGATCCTATAGCGGAGCAAGATAGACCACTCCTGCAAAATGCAATAGGCTGACATGTAGTATGCAACGGAACGGAACGTGGGCCTTTTTTTCATCCATTTCCGTAACCGGACCCGACCCGACCCGACCTGCAGTGTAATCAACGTTGCGGGGGTACAGTTTGTGTTAATAAATTAAAATTCTGAAAATGAGGAGAAGATTTTTACCAAATAACTTTTATTTTTACGAGGATGTTTCCATAACCGGCTTCCGTCTCCGCACTATTATCCTATGAGATCTTTGGTGCGGAGACGGAAGCCGGTTACGGAAATGGGGCCTTAAATTACCCATGAATCTGCCCATGACCGTACTACGTCTTTTTCGTCGAGTGGACTATCTTGCTTGATATAGGATCTTTGCAGTAAACTAAATAAAAAGAAAACTGAACGAGTACTTTGCATCTGTATCCACCGAGAAGGATTTGGAGGACAGCGAGATCAGTGCGGAGATTAAAAATATGCTGGGGGAATTTCTGATCAAGAAGGAGATGGTGCTGAGACTCTTATGAGCATTAAAGTGGATCAGTCCCCATAGGCCTGATGGAATCCATTCCAGGTTATTGACGGAGCAAGTGAGGAGATTGCGGCACCCTTGATGAGGATCTTTGCTCCTTCACTTGTCACAGGCAAGGTCCAGAGGACCAGAGAGTGGTCAACGCTGTTCCTTTGTTTAAATGAAGTAGAGAGAATCCATGGAACTATAGGCCAGTGAGCCTCATATACAAGAAACTATTGGAGATAATTATTTGAGATAGAATTACCTCCTATTTGGAAAATAATTGCCTGATGAGGTGTAGCCAACATGCCTTTGTACGAGACAGGTTATCGCAAGACAGGTTATCCCAGAGTTCACCTGATAAGGGTCAAAGAGTCATGGAGCCCAGATACAGGACCTTCAGCCTACCCTGCCTATGCCAAGCAATAAATATCCATCTATATCACTCCTACTTATCCAGATATAGCCTGTCAACTTGGTGATTCAAGTGAACATCCAGCCGTCGCATACAACAAATAATCCTCCGACATTTTCGCCACCTCCAACGGGATCCCACCACCGGCCACATCTTCCCATCTCCTCCCCTGTCTGCTTTCTGCAGAGACCACTCCCTCCATAACTCCCTGATCAATTCGTCCCTTCCCACCCCCTCTCCTGGCACTTTCCCTTGCAACCGCAAGAAATGCCACACTTGTCAAACATGGTCTTGGCCTACTAGACCTTTTCAGAGGGTTCATGTGAATTTTTGTGAACATGGAAATAATAATGTTCTTGTTTTGGTAGCCACTCTAAGTGGATTGAGGTGGTACGTATGGGTACAATCACAACAACTGAAAGAACAATAGATGCATTGCGGTATATCTTTGCGTGTCAATGATTACCTGAAGAGCTTGTCTCTCACAACGGCCCCCAATTTTGTGCTGCACTGTTCCAAACTTTCAGGAAGCTAAATGGTGTCAAGCATATCTCAGTGCCAACTTACAATCCGGCATCTCACGGTGCAGCCGAAAGGTCAGTCAGGGTAGTCAAAGGAGCTCTCAAGAAACAAGTTCTTGAAAGGAATTCAAAATTCAGTATGTTACAGCGACTAGCTAGTTTCTTACTGAAATATAGTACCATGCCACAATCTACTACAGGGTATACACCAGCTGAACTTCTCATGAAAAGAAGACTCAAAACTAGACCGAGTTTGGTTCTACTTAACTTATCTCTTCATGGATAAAACTGTTATATACAAATCCCACGGCTAGAATATTTACAAACCAAAGGTTGTCATCTAAATTTAGCCTATCTAGAGGTTGTAGACAAGGATGCCTGTTATCTCCATTATTATTTGCGCTTGCTATTGAGCCACTGGCAGAAAGAGTTAGGGGGCATCCGGAAATACATGGGTGTAACACAAAGGACACAGTGAATAAAATTTCTCTATACGCAGATGATGTATTAATTTACATTACAAAACCAGAAATTAGTATTCCAAACTTATTAAAGCTAATAACCCAATTTGGTTCACTTTCAGGATACAGAATAAATTGGAATAAAAGTGAAATTATGCCAATAAGGGAACATAACAAACAGATAATACAACAATTTCCATTTAAAATAGTAAATGAAAAATTTAAATATCTAGGTATTTATATAACTAAGAGATATACATCATTATTTAAAGCAAATTTTCCCCCATTACTGAACAAACTACATAAGAATATTCAATACTGGAAAACACTTCCTATCTCAATGGTTGGCAAAATTAATGCTATAAAAATGATTTTTTTACCGCAAATATTATACCTTTTTCAGACAATTCCGATATATCTGACAAAAAACTTTTTTAAAAAACTGGACTCTATTGTTAATGATTTTATCTGGGATTATAAGAATCATAGGATAAACAAAAGACACTTGTGTAAATCAAAAATAAATGGAGGCTTGGTTTTACCCAACTTTTTGTTTTATTTCTGGGCTGTTAATATTAAAAATATGAATTTCTGGTTGGAAGAAATAGATCATCAACCAGACTGGTTAAAAATGGAAAAGGAAGATTGTTTACCTTTTGATATCGGTTCGATATTATTTGCTACGTCTAAATTAAACAAAAAAATTTATAGGGAAAACCCTATAATATTTAGCGCTATACGAATTTGGAAACAATTAAAAAAGACATTAAAATTAGATAATTTATCACTTTTTCTTCCAATTGTGAATAACCCTTTGTTTAAGCCTTCATGGTTGGACGGGGGTTTTACACAATGGAAGAATTATGGAATTAAAAATATGGGACAACTTTATAAGGAAGGCACCTTTCTGACATTTCAGGAGTTGCAACAGACTTATGGACTTCGAGGAAATGATTATTTCAGATATCTTCAACTTAGAGATTATGTAAAATCGAACTCTCAAAATTTTCGAATTAGAAATTCAGAAATTCTTGATGAATGTTGGAACAAACATCCTAATAGAGAAAAATTAATATCTTATATATATAATATCTTATTAGACAGTGACATTCCTTCGACGGAATTACACAGACAAACATGGGAAAAAGAATTAAATCAAGTAATAACGAAAGATACTTGGGAAGAAAGTTTGCAACACATACATCAGTGCTCACTAAACGCCAGACATTCTCTAATACAATTTAAAGTAATACATAGGTTACATTATTCAAAAACAAAACTACATAAAATTTTTCAACATATCTCACCTATATGTGATAAATGTCAACATTTAGAAGCTACATTATCTCATATGTTTGCAAACTGTATAAAAATTAAAAAATTCTGGGTAAATATTTTCAGTATAATATCTAAAGTAACCGGCACACAATTGGACCCAGATCCAAAATTAATAATACTTGGAATATTAGAATTAAATCAAACATTTAGAACAACACAAAGAAACTTTATTGATTATAGTTTAATAACAGGAAAAAAATTAATTCTAAAATTTTGGAAAGGCCCTACGGCCCCCACAATCAAAATGTGGATTATAGAAATGACGGAGACCTTAAACGTGGAAAGAATCAGATTTTCCCTGTTGGACAAACAGGAATTATTCGTAGGAACATGGTCTCCTTTCATTGATTACTTAAAGGGTCAGAATAGTTCAGCACAGGAACCTGACTAGCACTCGGGCTAAAGAATGGATGAAATGCTATACTCTGAAATGTACGAATATATCTCGAATGAAGTTTTTTATTTTAATAAATTTTTCCATTCTTCTTTAACTATTTTTCTCTTTTTTTTTTTTTCTTTGTTTTTTTTCTTTTTTTTTATTCTTCTTCTCTTTCTTTTCTTTCTTTACTTCATCTATCTCTTTAGTTCTATCTAGTTTAAAAAAAAAAAAAAGGCAAAAGGTATTGGAGACAATGTAATAATAATTGACAATATTATCAATTAAAAAATGTTAGACTGTAATGATGTAAATAGGTTGTGTACTTATCTCCAATAATAAAAAATATTTTAAAAAAAAACAAAACCTTATCTCTTCAGGTTCAACGCAAACAATCTGATCAGAAACGTCATTATGGTGGAAGTAAAAAAGAACGTAGGTTCAATACACATGATCAGGTTTGTGTTCTCAGCCACCCTTATAAACAAATAGGAGGTGGGAGCAGTAGTTGAAGTGTGTGGTACTGTGGTACCAGGAGGTATTTGGTAGAAATTGGAGGACGTGTTACAAGTGTGCACATAAACCATAAGATCCCAGCAAGGGATGAACCGGAACAAGAGTTCCATATCAACATACCATATTAATGATTTAGACGAGGGAATTAAATGTAACATCTCTAGGTTTGTGGATGACACAAAGCTGGGTGGCAGTGTGAGCTGCGAGGAGGATGCTGTGAGGTTACACTCCCTCTAAACCACCCAAGAGATCAGAAAGAGTGTGTAAATTAGTCATCAGATTAAATTTATAAAATTATTCATGTTTGTCTAATTTACAAGTTATTTTACCAAGGGGAGAGCAGTGTAGTGTATATAATGGAAACTGTAACTTTAAGAACTGAGTACTGGAACGGTATGATTTGTGTCATGTGATATATTCAATATCTTATCACTCGTGATTATATGTGAGTATGCATAGTGTACTTTTGCAAAATAAAGAAGATCCACACTGGTAACAGCGTGTGCTGAAAACCTGTGCTTGTTTCCATCTATATGCTGAAGCCATAATATCCCACAGATAGTTGTGGGAGTCAGTGGGTTTGTAATAGACGTCAGTCGATAGTCTATTTCCTGTGTTGGAGACTGACATCAAGAAAGGGGAGGGAGATGTCGGAGATGGTCCAAGTATATTTGAGTGCAGGATGGGTATTGGTGGTGAAGTTGACGGAAGTCCATGAGTTCTGAATAGGTGCAGGAGGTAGCCCCAATGTAGTCATCAATGTAATGGAGGTAGAGTTCGGGAATAGGGCCAGTGTGCCTCGAACAGGGATTGTTCAAATACCTTACAGTGAGGTAGACACAAGTGGGCCCCATGGTGGAACCTGTTGACTGACTGTTGACCCCCCCACCACCACCCCCACCACCACCCCCACCACCACCCCCACCACCCCCACCACCCCCACCACCCCCACCACCCCCACTACCCCCACTACCCCCACTACCCCCACTACCCCCACTACCCCCACTACCCCCACTACCCCCACTTTGTCCCCTCGAGACCCGCCCCTCCGTGTGACTAATGGCGCCGCCTCTCCCCTTCTAATAGCCCAACGCTGTGACTGACGGTGCAGTCTACCAATCGCGCCTTCCATATCACCCACATAATTGTGACGCCACTACGCTACCGCCCAATCCTCGAGGGGAAGAGCAGCCACAGTCCCGCCCCCATGCTGACTGACGGCAGCTCTGGCCACTCCCAGTGCGAGGAGCCAACGGAGTCCCGCCCAACGCTCTTACAGGCGTCCGGAGCGACCAATGGTATCAGCGGGCCTCTGACCAATCACCGCAGGGAAAAGTGGCCGGCGCCCTGCCCTCGTGTTGATGGACAGATACCGCGACTAATCGAAGCGAGCTCCCGTCCTCCCTATGACGCTCTTCCGTGACGCAATAGCGCTGTCAACCAATCACCGCGGTCGAAGGGTTGGAGTCGCTGTGATGGACGGCGACTTGGACCAATCGTCGCGCTGGAGGGCGGCCAATCAGGGGACGTGGGGACGGGACCTCGAGGTTTCCTGTTGCCCCTGGCAACGGGCTGCGTTGAATTTGGTTGCGTTTCGTTTAATTTCTTGTAGTTGAGTTTGTCTCGTTTAGTTTCAGTTTGTGTATAGTTGAGTTTCATCTGGTTGAGTTTAGTTTAGTTGAGTTGAGTTCAGTTTAATTGAGATTAATTTATGGAATTGAATGGAATATTTTATAGTCTCATGTGACAAATCACAGTGAAATTCTTCGCTTGCGAACCCAACGTTTGCGAACGGTCACCACATCAATTGATGATCAAGGGCATTGACACAGTTACAAAGTTACCCCGCTGTCTCCTCCTTTGTTCTTTCTCTGCCCCCACCTCACCCCTCACAGTGGTTCCCGCGTCCTCGCCGACTGTACGTCGACCGGCCAGGCTTCAACACCACTGCCAAGAGGCCCCACCGCCGAGGCCCCACTTCTTTTTTTTTTAAATATTATTTTTATTAGAAGTACGGTAAATTACAGTAATACACAACACATATATCTTAATACATTTTTTGTACCGCTTCATTTTTTTGAGCTTTAAGAAAAAGATAGAAGTAAGGAAAGTAAAGAAAGTGCGCAAGAGTCGTGAAGTGGAAGAGAGTGTTGGGAAAAGAAAGCCCCTTAGAAAGTAGACCCTAGAAAAGAAAGAAAAAGAAAGTAGGAACAATCGCTCTATTATAACATTATACTCCGCAGAAAGGGGACTACCAACCAAGTCTGTTTTTGTTGTTTTACCTCCCATTACCAGGTCCTGATACCATTTATTTATTTATTTATTTATTAAATTACTATTGCACCTCATGCTTGTAATAGGTCCAGAAACGTAGACCACGTCTTTTGGAATTGGTCTGCTTTACCTGCTAAGAGGAATCTCATCTCTTCCAGATGTAATGTTTCAAACATATTTGATGTCCACATTTTTATTGTTGGTGTGGGCACATTTTTCCAGAATTTAAGTATGAGCTTTTTTCCCATTATTAGCCCGTAATTGAATAAATTCTTCTGATACACGTTTAATTCAGGGATACCTTCCGATATTCCAAAAATGATCCATTCTGGTTTTGGTACCAGTTTTATTTTAATTAATTTTGAAAAAAGATCAAATATTTCATACCAGAATTTTTGGATTTTTGTACAAAAAACAAAAGAATGCGCTATGGTAGCTTCTTGACATAGACATTTATCACAGATTGGTGAAACATTAGGAAAGATTTTATTTAATTTAGTTTTTGAATAATACAGTCTATGTAATGTTTTGAATTGGATGAGCGTATGTCGTAGTTGATCGAACATTTATGCACCTGTAGTAAATGATTATCCCAGCTCTCTTTTGAAATTTTTATAGCTAATTCTTGTTCCCAGTCTCTTCTAATTCCATCTGTTGTGGGTATTTCTATGTTTAAAATGATATTATATAAGTATGATATTAGATTAGCTGATTCCGCCTTTGTCTTCATTGCTTCATCTAGTAAGTCGGAAGGCATATTATGGTAGTCTTTTGTGTATTTTTTCAGATAATCACGAATTTGTAGATATTTAAAATATTGGTTATTTTTCAAATTATATTTCAGTTGTAGTTGTTGAAATGATAGTAATTTTCCCAATTCATACAGATCTTCGAGCGTTTTGATTCCCATTCTTTCCCATTGTATAAATGATTTGTCTATGATTGAAGGTTTAAACGATGGGTTATTGGACTATTGGTATTGAGAGAGATAGGTTTCTTAATTTTAGATTCTGTTTTATTTGTTTCCATGTTCTAATTGTGCTATATATAATTGGATTTTTATTATAATTTTTATTATTCAAATTTATTGGAGAGAGAATAATCGCTCCTATATTACTCGGGGAGCAGTCCCCTTTTTCCATTACAATCCAGTCTGCCTGCTGGTCAGAATTGTCCAGCAGGTGAATCATATTTTTAATATTAACTGCCCAATTATAATACATAAAGTTAGGGAGCGCTAGACCCCCCAACTCTTTTCGTTTATTAAGGTGTGCTCTTTGTATTCTATGGGATTTATAATCCCATATACAATTTGTAATGTCCGAGTCCAATTTTTTGAAAAACTTTTTTGGGAGATATATAGGTATTGATTGTAATAGGTATAGGATTTGTGGTAAGAAAATCATTTTTATAGCATTTATTCTGCCTATTAAGGACATCGGAAGTGTTTTCCAGAATTTAATCAAATTATTTAATTTCTTAAGTAAGGGATTATAATTGGCTTTAAACATATCCTCTTTAAACATATCCTGGTAATTTCTAGTAATTTCAATTCCCAAATATTTGAATTTTTCTGTAGCTATTTTAAAGGGGAATTTCCCGAGGTGTGTTGAGTCTTTTGGTTTTATCGACATAATTTCACTTTTGTTCCAATTTATTCTATATCCTGAGAAGGATCCAAAGTCCTCAATTAAATTTAATATATTTGGTATACTAATTTGTGGTTTTGTGATGTACAGTAGTACATCATCGGCATATAGGGATATTTTGTTATTTGAATATTTTGTATTATAACCGTAAATATCCAGGTGTGTTCTTATTTTTTCAGCAAGGGGTTCAATTACCAAAGCAAATAACAGCGGTGATAATGAACATCCTTGTCTATTGCCCCTTGATAGTTCAAATTTCGAGGATAATATATTATTAGTTAGTATTCTAGCCGTAGGTTTGTTATATAATAGTTTTATCCATGCAATGAAGTTCTCTCCCAATTGGAATTTTTGCAATACTTTAATGTAGTCATCAATGTAATGGAGGTAGAGTTCGGGAATAGGGCCAGTGTGCCTGGAACAGGGATTGTTCAAATACCTTACAGTGAGATAGACACAAGTGGGCCCCATGGTGGAACCTGTTGACTGACTGTTGACCCCCCACCCCCCACCCCCCCGCTTTGTCCCCTCGAGACCCGCCCCTCCGTGTGACTAATGGCGACGCCTCTCCCCTTCTAATAGCCCAACGCTGTGACTGACGGTGCAGTCTACCAATCGCGCCTTCCATATGACCCACACAATTGTGACGCCACTACGCTACCGCCCAATCCTCGAGGGGAAGAGCAGCCACAGTCCCGCCCCCATGCTGACTGACGGCATCTCTGGCCACTCCCAGCGCTAGGAGCCAACGGAGTCCCGCCCAACGCTCTGACAGGCGTCCGGAGCGACCAATGGTATCAGCGGGCCTCTGACCAATCACCGCAGGGAAAAGTGGCCGGCGCCCTGCCCTCGTGTTGATGGACAGATACCGCGACCAATCGATGCGAGCTCCCGTCCTCCCTATGACGCTCCTTCAGGGACGCAAAAGCGCTGTCAACCAATCACCGCGGTCGAAGGGTTGGAGTCGCTGTGATGGACGGCGACCTGGAGCAATCGTCGCGCTGGAGGGCGGCCAATCAGGGGACGTGGGGACGGGACCTCGGGGTGTCCTGTTGCCCCTGGCAACCGGCTGCGTTGAGTTTGGTTGCGTTTCGTTTAATTTCTTGTAGTTGAGTTTGTCTCGTTTAGTTTCAGTTTGTGTATAGTTGAGTTTCATTTGGGTGAGTTTAGTTTAGTTGAGTTCAGTTCAGTTTAATTGAGATTAATCTATGGAATTGAATGGAATATTTTATAGTCTCATGTGATAAGTCACAGTGAAATTCTTCGCTTGCGAACCCAACGTTTGCCAACAGTCACCACATCAATTGATGATCAAGGGCATTGACACAGTTACAAAGTTACCCCGCTGTCTCCTCCTTTGTTCTTTCTCTGCCCCCACCTCACCCCTCACAGTGGTTCCCGCGTCCTCGACGACTGTAAGTCGACCGGCCAGGCTTCAACACCACTGCCAAGAGGCCCCACCGCCGAGGCCCCACTTCTGCGAGGCTCCACCGCCAAGGCCCCACCACTGAGTCCCCACCGCCAAGACTCCACCGCCACGAGGCCCCACTTCTGCGAGGCTCCACCGCCGAGGCTCCACCACCAAGGCCCCACTGCCGAGGCCCTACCGCCAAGACTCCATCGCCACGAGGCCCCACCGCCACGAGGTCCCACCGCCAAGGCCGCACCGCCAAGGCTCCATCGCCAAGGCCCCACCACCACGAGGCCGCACCGCCACGAGGCCCCACCGCCAAGGCTCCACCGCCAAGGCCCCACCGCCACGAGGCCCCACCACCACGAGGCCCCACCGCCACGAGGCCCCACCGCCAAGGCTCCACCTTCAATGCCAAGTCTCAACGACAAGGTTTAGTTGAGTTTTATTTAATTTAGTTGAGTTTAGTGTAGTTGATAGACGCAAAACTCAGCAGAACAGGCAGCATCTCTGGAGAGAAGGAATGGGTGACATTTCAGGTCGAGACCCTTCCTTAGACTGATGAAGTGGTTGGGTTTAACTTAGTTCAGTTTAATTGAGTTTAATTTAGTGTCGTTTTGAGTTCAGTTTGAGTCTAATTCAGTTCAAATTTATTAATTGAGTTTAATTTGGTTAACATTAATTTAATTCGGTTTAGTTTAGTATTGGGTAGATTAATTGAGTTTAATTTAGTTGAATTTTGTAAAGCTTTGGTTTATTTTAGTTAAAATTAGTTAAGTTTAATTTGGTGAATCAGTTTAGTTAACGAGTTTAGTTCAGTTTATTTTAAGTGAGATTAATTTAATTGAATTTAGTTAATTTAGTTTAGATAAGTTATGTTTAAGTTTAATTAAGTTGAGTTAAGTTTATTTGATTATTGTTTAATTTAGATTAGTTCACTTTAGTTTAGTTAAATTGAGTTGAGTTTAGTTGAGTTTGGATTTAGTTTAAGTTGAGTTTATTTGAGGGGGAGCGGGAGAGAGGAAGGAGGGAGGAAGGGGACAGGAGGAGGGAGTGAGGGAGAGGGGGATGGAAGAAAGGGAGACGGGGCAAAAAGGAAGGAAAAGAGGAAAGGAGGGAGAGAGAAAGGTGGAGAAGAGAGATACTGACTGAGATTTCTTCCTCTCCCCATCTCTATTTCTCGGCCCCCTCTCTCTTCTCTCTGTCCTCTTCTCTACCCCCCATCTCTCTCTTCCCCCCCCCCCCATCTCTCTCTCCCCCAGTGAGGATGTCAGAGACTGAGTCTGATGCAGAGGGAGGCGGGGGTTCTCCAGTTGAAGATGAAGCCCCGTCCTGGGACAGCAGGAAGGAGGATGAAGACAAAGAGGAACAGGTCCCTGCCTATCACTCCCTCTGTCTCCCCCCTCTCTCTCCCCCTCTTCCTGCGCTCTCCTCCCCTCTCTCACCCCCTCTCTCACCCCCCTCTCCTCCCCTCTCCCCCTCTCTCTTACCCCCTCTCTCTTTCCCCTTTCTTTCCTCCCCCCTCCCCTCTCTCTACCCCTCCTCTCTCCCCCCCCACTCTTCCCCCCCTCTCTAACCCCCTCTCTCACCCCCCCTCCCTCTCTCCCCGCTTCCCCCTCATTCTCTCACCCTCTCTCTCCCACCCTCTCTCTCCCCCTCTCCCTCACTCGCTCTCTCCCTCCCCCTCACGCGCTCCCCCCCTCTTCCCCCCCCTCGCCCCCCTTCTCTCTCCCCTCTTCCCCCCTTTCCCCCCCTCCTCTTCCCCCCCTCTCTTTCCCCCCTCTCTTCCCCCTCTCTTCCCCCCTCTCTTCCCTCCTCTCTCTTTCCCCTCTGCTCTCGTTACCCTCTCTCTCTAGCCCCTCGTCACACCCCACCCCTCCGTCCTCTCCACCACGCTCCCATCTTAACCTCCTCTCTCCTTCACTCTCTCCGTTTAGCCTGAACCGAAGCCTCTAACGACAGAAATCCTGGCAGAGTCTTTATCCCTTCTGTGCAAAACTGGAAACGCTCTGTCTCACGCCTACGTCCGCGCCGATCTGCGCGATCGGTGTGTGCTCGCCGGAAAGGAGGGAGCGCCGTACTGCGGGAGTGGAGGAGGAGAGGAGGGAGAGAAGGGAGCAAATGGGAGAGGAGAGGGAATGGAGGGGGGGGGGGGGGAAGGGGGAGGGGTACGGGAGGGGAGTGGTAGGGAGGGGGAATGGTAGGGGAGGGGGAGGGGGAGGGGGAGGGGGAGGGGGAGGGGGAGGGGGAGGGGAAGGAGAGTGGGAGGGGAGGGGTGCCACACTGGGAGGGGAGGAGGGAGAGGAAGGGAGAACATGGGTAGGTGGACATTTCAGGTCAGGACCCTTCGGACTGAAAGTAGTTTAGTTTATTGTCACGTGTGCCGAGGTACAGTGAAAATATTTTTGTCGCGTGCTAACCAGTCAGCGGATGGTTAGCACGATTACATGATTACAATCAAACTAAAAGCTAGACTCAAACTAATACTTACTGAACTAACTGAGGGCTGGCACGGTGGCGCAGCGGAAGAGTTGAGGCCAGAGACCCGGGTTCGATCCTGACTACGCTTACTGGCTATAGGGTGTTTGTATGTTCTCCCCATGACCGCGTGGGTTGTCCCCAGGTGCTCTGGTTTCCTCCCAACATCCAAAGATGTGCAGGTTTGTAGTTTAATTGGCTTTGGTATAGATTGTAAATGGTCCCATGTGTGTGTAGAATTGAGCTGGTGTGCGGGATCGCTGGTCGGACGAAGGGCCTGTATCCGCACTGTATCTCTAAAACCGAACCTAAAACTAAACAAGACTAAAACTCAACTAAACTAAAGATAGGCACAAAAAGTTGGAGTAATTCAGTATCTCTGGAGAACACGGATAGGTGACGTTTCCGGTCGGGATCCTTCTTCAGATTGAAAGTAATGGTGGGCGGGTGAAGAACCAGACTAAACGAAATCACTCTCTCTGCCTCTTCCCGCCTCCCTCTTCCCGCCTCCCTCTTCCCGACTCCCTCTCCCCCACACACAGTGAGCTAACTGACATCAACGCTCTGCGTCCATTTGTCCACCTGCGTTACGTGGATATCTCTGGGAACCTGATCCAGGATATCTCTCCGTTGGCCAACCTGAGCCAGCTGCTGTGGGTGTCTGCGGATGGGAATAACCTCTCCAGCGCCCAAGTGGAGGAGCTGCCTTTCCTTCAGGTGGCCAGCTTCGCCCGCAACTCCATCCGGGACACGCAGGGAATCTGCCACCCACTCCTGGAGACTCTCAATCTGAACCGTGAGGCTCCGTCACACTCCTCCCCCTCCCTCCCCTCCTCCCCATCACACTCCTCCCCTCCCTCCCTCCCCTCCATGTGTGTGTATGTGCTTACATGCACCTGTTTTTGTGCGTGTGCATGCATGTGAGCGTGCACACACCAATGTTTGTGCGTGTGTGTGCATGCATGCATATGTGTAATGTGTGCGTGCACGTATGCATGAGCATCCATGTTTATGTGCATGTGTGTCCGTGTTTGTGCATGTGTTTGTATGCGTGTGTGTGCGCATGTGTGCGCGTGCATGTATGTGTGCGTGTGTTTGTGCATGTGTGTGTGTGTTTATGTGCATGAATGTGCATGTGTTGTGTGCGAGTGCATGCTTTTTCTTTTTTTTTTTTTCCAAAAACAAAAACAAAACAGCAAAAAAAAGAATAATGATAAACATAACAATGATATTGATACATAGGGATCAGGATTACATTCATAACAGGTATAACTTAAATATGAGTCCAGTGTCAAAATACACATTAATTATAGACAAGTTTGTAAATATAGTTAAGTGTTAAAAAGAAAACGTATATTAAAAAAAAAAAAAAGATAAAAAGAAAAAAAAAGAGAAAAAAGGAAAAAACAAAACCCCCCTAAACTAGAAAAAAAAATCAAAACATAATCTGGGCAACAAAGAATTTCAACAATTTAAGTCCCTGTTTGTCGTCAAGTCCGTTCCACCATATTAAGGTAAAAGAATTATTATAACGGTTGGAGAGGGGACAATTTATGTCGTGTGAAAATGTTGAATAAATCTTCCCCAAGTCCTATCAAATTTAACCAAGGGTTCAACAATGTCACTCCTGATTTTTTCTAAGTTTAAACATGATATCGTTTCAGAGAACCAATAATAATAATAATAATTCATTTTATTTGCTGGCGCCTTTCTAGACACCCAAGGACACCTTACAGGACTTAAAATCACATAAGAAACACATAATCGGAATAAAACAAATTACAAAGACACCACAATACACAAATCAAGGACAGAATTTACTCCAAAAGCACAAAAAGAAAATCAGAAACACAATTTGAGGAGAGAGCAGCGGCAGCCAAACCGCGCCAGCGTTCACTCTCCCCTCCGACCGCCATCTTGAGTGTGGTCGGAGGGTTAGAGTCTTTCCATTGAAATAAAATAGATCTTCTTGCAATTAATGTGGTAAAAGCAATCAGCCGATGGGCGGAACGGGACAAATTAATAGAATCTAACATTGGTAGCCCAAAAATTACAGTAATAGGATGAGGTTGTAAACCAATACCTAAAACTACAGAAATAGTATCAAAGATTTCTTTCCAATATTTTTCCAAAAGTGGGCAGGACCAAAACATATGAGTCAGTGAGGCCACTTCAGAGTTACATCTGTCACAGGTAGGATTTATATGACCATAAAAACGAGCTAACATATTTTGACATATGAACTCTGTGAACCACCTTGAATTGTATCAAAGCGTGTCTGGCACACATTGAGGAAGTATTAACTAAATGAAGAATCCTCTCCCATTTCTCTATAGATAGAGAAATTTGAAGTTCTCTTTCCCAGTCATTCTTAATTTTATCAAATGTATCTATTTGTAATTTCAGAATCAACTAATAAATAAATAGTCGTTATTAACCCTCGCTGATAAGGGTTCAAATGTAATTTTTTTTCTAAGATTTCAGTTTGATGTAATGGAAAAAAAGGGTAGTGTAGCCTTCAAAAAATGTCTAATTTGTAAATATCTAAAAAAATGTGAGTTAGGTAAATTATATTTATTGGGTAGTTGTTCCAAAGACATAAAACAACCATCCAAAAACAAATCACGAATAGCTACTAATCCCTTCCTCTTCCATAACAGAAAGCCTTGATCAGTACAAGAAGGTTGGAAGAAAAAATTAGATATGATAGGACTTGATAAGATAAAATCATTCAATCCAAAAAACATACGAAATAGAAACCATATTCGGAATGTATGTCTTATTATTGGATTAGTCGTATATTTATTCAATCTCGTAATTGTAAAAGGTAACGCGGCCCATAGAATAGAAGCCAATGATAGCCCTTGCATAGAATCATGCTCAAGATTTATCCATCCTGGGCATTGGGTATCGTCTAAATCTTTTGTCCAAAACGTTAAATAACGAGCATTAACTGCCCAATAGTAGAATCTAAGGTTCGGTAGTGCCAAACCATCATCTTTTTTTGATTTCTGTAAGTATTTTTTACTTAGTCTGGAATTTTTATTGTGTCATATATATGAAGAAATTATTGAGTCAATAATATCAAAGAAAGATTTAGCAATAAAAATTGGTATCGTCTAAAATAAATACAAAAATTTAGATAAGACAAACATTTTAATGGCATTGATTTGGCTGATTAAAGATAAGGACATTGGTGACCATTTAGTAAACTGTTGTTTGATATGGTCAATTAGAGGTGTAAAATTAGCTTTAAATAAATCCTTGTGTTTCTTGGTAATCTTAATACCTAAATAAGTAAAATATTCGGTAGTCAATCTAAATGGAAACTGTCCATAATTCAAAACTAGTTTGTTTAATGGAAAAAGCTCACTCTTACTAAGATTTAGTTTATAACCAGAAAAACTACTAAATTGATTAAGTAGTGCTACTATTGCCGGAATAGGTTTCTCAGGATTAGAAATGAATAATAACAGATCATTTGCATAAAGAGATAGCTTATGTGTCTTATTCCTGCGGACAATACCAAAAATATTAGGGGATTCCCTAATAGCGGTGGCCAAAGGTTCCAAAGCGATATCAAACAGTGAAGGACTTAAAGGACAGCCCTGTCTAGTACCTCGAAAGAGCCTGAAAAAAGGGGATCTCTGATTATTGGTAAGTTCAGAAGCCTGAGGTATATGATATATCAGCTTGATCCTAGAAATAAATTTTGGACCAATCTTAAATGTTTCAAGTGTATTGAATAAGTATTCCCATTGTACTCTATCAAACACCTTCTCGGCATCGTGAAATGACACATTCTGGAGTTTTATTTGATGCTGTATATACGATATTCATTAATCGCCTAACGTTAAAGTATGAGTAATGATTTTTAATAGAACCTGTCTGATCTTCAGAAATAATTTGCGGTAAAATATTTTCCAATCTCATAGCTAATATTTTGGAAAGAATTTTGGAATCTACATTTAACAGTGATATAGATCTATATGATGTCACTTCAGTAGGGTCTTTATCCTTTTTAAGAATGAAAGAAATAGATGCTTCATAAAAGGATTGTGGTAATCTATTCATTAAAAAGGCTTCTTTAAAAACCTTGCATAGCCTGGGAGACAGTAAACTTGAGAAATACTTTAAAAATTCTACTGTAAACCCATCTAGACCGGGAGCCTTACCTGAATTCATCGAAAGGATTGCTTTCTGTATTTCTTCCTCCGTGATGGGTTCGTCTAACAACAGAGACTCATTATGTAATAAATTTGGCAAGTTCAGTTTCTTTAAAATCTCATGCATTATATTGGAATCAGTAAGAAATTCTGATTGGTGTAGGGAGGTATAAAATTCCTGAAGGGATTTATTAATTTCATCATGGTCTACAGTCAGTGTACCATCCCGTTTACTCACTTTAGTAATCTGACGTTTGGCCGATACCGCTTTCAACTGATTAGCGAGTAACTTACCAGATTTTTCGCCATGTGTATAAAATTGACTTTTGGTTTTAAGTAGCTGATTCTCAATCGGTGATACTAATAACATATCATGTCTCAATTGAAGTTCAACTCTATTCTTATAGAGCTCTAAACTAGGAGCTTTTGAATATTTTTTTATCAATTTCTTTAATCTCATCAGCCAGTATTTCATTTTGAGTTTTTTTTTTAAATCCCACGGAATATGAAATAATTTGTCCATGAATATATGCCTTAAAAGCATCCCAGACTACACCATTGGATATTTCTTCAGTAGAATTTGTTAAGAAGAAAAAAGCAATCTGATCTTTAATAAAATTAACAAAATTTAGATCTTGAAGCAAAGTAACATTAAATCGCTATTGTTTAGCACTAAACCTGGAATCGGGTAGTTTGATTGATAGTTTCAATGGTGCATGATGATAAATAGCAATTGCATCATACTCACATGCAGTGACCGATGAAACTAGCCGAGAATCTATTATAAAGTAGTCAATCCTAGAGTAACTATGATATACATGAGAGAAAAAAGAAAATTCTTTGTCATTTGGGTGTAGGAATCACCAGACTTCTAACATTCCAGAGTCAAGTAAAAAAGAATTGATAAAACTAGCTGATTTATTTGGAAGCACATGATCAGATGCAGATCTGTCCATCGAGGGGTTCAAACAACAGTTAAAGTCTCCACCCATTATTAAAAAGTGTTCATTTAAATTAGGAAAGGATGCAATTAACTGTTTAAAAAACTCAGGGTGATCAATATTTGGTGCATAAACATTCACCATAGCAACTTTTTGGTTATGAAGAACACCAGTAATCACCAAAAATCTACTATATGGATCAGAAATGGTTTCATAATGAACAAACGGAATTGAGGAGTCAATAAAAATAGAGACTCCTTTCACCTTAGCCTGTGAATTTGAATGAAACTGCTGTCCTCTCCAAATCTTGAAAAATCGTTGATTGTCTTCTTGCTTACATGAGTTTCCAGAACAAAGATAATCTGAGCATTTAGTCTACGAAGAACTTTAAACATTTTTTTCCTGTTAATGGGATGGTTAAAACCATTCACATTCCATGAAAGGAAGTTAATAACTTTATCCATATTGTTTGTAAAAATCATGTGGAATGTAAAGGGTTAATTTCTTAAAGCATAATAGTTCATGATACTGGAAGAAGAAGAATCTAGGGCGGAGCCAGAAGTGACGACATTTCAGTCATTTTTGTAGTTCAGATTCTGAACAGATGAAAAAAGCTAAGCTAAAGCAAAACACCCCTCCCCCCCCACCCATGCAAAGCCCGAAACTGACCAGTAGACAGTCAGTACGCTACCTAATCCCTTCCCTACCCCCATCTCTCCTAACGACAGCACCCAACGTAAAAAGAAAGCATATTTGCCACTCAATAGCCAAAACAAAATTAATGTAATGGTTAAAAAAGTACATTTTAGCCGTGGAACACAAGAGCTACTTCATATTATTTATCCAAGGTCAAATATGAAAAACAAGAACTGCGTTCTTCCCTAAAGACCGGGGATTAAAAAAAAATTCCTTCAATCTTAAAAATAGAAAAGCTAACAATGAAAATCTTAAAAATGAATATATATATAATACCATTAAATTAACAGTATCTTAGAGAAGGTAAAAGTTGTTGTTTGATACCATCATACTAAAATTCTAAAAAGTAAATTTAAAAAATCCCCAACTCATCCAATTCTTAATCATTACAAAACGATATATTGTCAAAATAGGAACAGTAAATCTCCAATTATAACTTAATCAGCTATCAATTGCTCCCGGTCGCAACTTCACCCTCATAAGCCTCCAGAAAGCTGGAAGCGTCTTGAGGATTGTTAAAGAATCGAATGTTACCATTAAAGAGTCATATACGCAGTCTAGCTGGATAAAGTAAGGCAGGGCGCAACGTTTTCTTAAACAACTTAGACATTACATTATGGAAAGACTTTCTTAATTCCAAAAGCTCGTAACTATAATCAGGAACAAACCGAAACTTGCATCCTTCGTATTCAACCACGCCCAACTTTTTTGCTGCCCGGAGAATATTCTCCTTCATCTGCAAGAAGTGAAACCGAACAATCAAATGTCTCGGTTTATTTTGGGGACCAGATTTCTTCCCGATCCTGTGCGCGTTATCCAAAAATGGAAGATTTTCATAGTGCTCGATGTTGAAAGTCTCCTTTATCATTTTAGAAGCATATTTTATAACATTATCTCTTTCTTGACCTTCCGGCAAACCAACAATTCGCAAATTCAGTCGACGGCTTCTGTTTTCCAGATCCATATTTTTAATCTTGTATTGCTGGAGTGCCCGAGTATTTTCATTCATTCTCCGTTCCAGTTTTTCAATCTTCAAATCTCTCTCCTGGCCCAGGGTTCGCAATTTATCAATTTGTTCCTTCTGTTCACGAGATTCATCTTGTAACATATTCAGCTTGTCGTGAACTTCCTTCAATTTGCTCGAAATTCCTTTCACCCTTTCTTCCAAACTGCGAAATCTTGTTTTCATTTCATTTTTCAGTTCATCGTTCATTTCGATATTGCTTCTAAGATACTAGTCAGAAGCTGTGCCTTTCCCACGCTCCTTCCTTGGAGAGCCTCCTTTCCCTCTTGTCTCCATTCTTTACACGATTAAGGCGTATAAAAGTGTTATCAACACTTTAAGAAAATTTAGACCGTGCCTTGAAGTAACATTGAAAGAGTAGGAAGTAAAAGTTAAAAGTTAAGGGAGCAAACGAATTTGCAACCTTACAGCATGCCGCCACTAGGAGAGTCCCCAGACATTATCGAGTGCATGCTTGTGTGCACATGCGTGCGTGTGTGCATGTATGTGTGTGCAAGTGTGTATGCGTGCACATGTGCATGTGTGTACGTATTTGTGTGCATGCGCAGGCTTGTACATGTTTTTGTGCATGTGCATGGATATTCTTGCCTGTCCATGTTTGTGCATATATGTCGATGTATGTGCATGCCACTTATGCATTCGTCTGTGTGCATGCGCGGATGTGCATGCATGCATGCGTGCATGTGCATTGTGCGTGCATGTGCAAGGGTCCTTGTTTGTATGTGTGTGTGCGTGCATGCATGTTTGTGTGCATATGTGTGTGTGCATTCACATGTGTGTTCGCAAGAGTGTTGTGCGTCTGCATGATTTTCTATGCATGTGTGTGTGCATCCGTGTTTCTACCTGCACGTGCATGCATCCTTGTTTCTTCATGTGTATGTGCTTGTGTGTGCAGGCACATGCGCTTGCATGTGCCTGTTTGCAAACGTATGCATACGCATGCGTTCGATGTGTGCGCGGGCTTGTGTCCGTGTTTGTGCATGTGTGTGCATGCATGTGTGTGAGTGCATATGCATGCGCTTGTTTGCGTGCATGTGTTTGCGTGCATGCACATGCATGCGTGTGCTGTGTGTCCGTGTTTGTGCGTGCACACAATGTGGCGTTCCACGTTTAACATTTAACTTCCCCTCTCTTCCCCTCCCTCTCTCTCTCTCTCTTCCTCTCCCTCTCCCCCTCCCACCCTCTCTCTCTCCCCCTCCCACCCTTTCTCTCTCTCCCCCTCTCTCACCCCCCCCTCTTCCCCCCCTCTTCCCCCCCCCCGTCTCCCCCTCCCCCCTCTTCCCCTCCCTCTTCCCCCCTCCCCCCCTCTTCCCCCCCTTCTTCCCCCCCCCTCTTGCCCCCCCCATTCCCCCCCTCCATCCCCCATTCTCCCCCCTCTCCCCCCCTCTCCCCTCCCTCTCCCCCCTTTCCCCCTCCCTCTCTCCTCCCCTCTCTCTCTCCCTCCCCTCTCTCACTCCCTTTCTCTCTCTCTCTCCACAGATAATCAGATTCGGGAGGTTTCTGGATTTGATCCCATGAAGCTCTCCCGCCTCCACACTCTGGAACTGCGAGGCAACCTGTTAGAATCCACTCGTGGGCTTGATTTGCCAAACCTGCGCCACATGTATTTGGTGAGTTTGCAGACTGTGGTGCAGAGGGATATTGGTCTGTGAGTGTGCAGCTCTCTGTAAGCGGCAACACAAGTGGACACACACACGCTCTGCTCCCCTTCATCAGTCGGGGCAGTGAATACAAGAGTCCTAGAGTCATCCAGCATGGAAACAGGACCTTCAGCCCGACTTGCCCACACCCACCATCACAAGCGCCTTCCATCCTGACCACGGCTGCTGTCTGTCCGGAGTTTGCATGTCCTCCCCGTGTCCGGCGTAGGTTTTCTCCGGGTGCTACGATTTCCTCCCACACTCCAAAGACGTGCAGGTTGTAGATTAATTGGCTTGGTGTAAATGTAAATTGTCCCCAGTGTGTGTAGGACAGTGTTAATGTGCGAGGCGATCGCTGGTCAGCAGGGACTGGGTGGGCCAAAGGGCCTGTTTCTGTGCTGTGAAACTAAACTCAACTAAACTAAAGGTAGACACAAAAAGCTGGAGTAACTCAGCGTGTCAGACAGCATCTCTGGAGAGAAGGAATAGGTGACATTTCGGGTTGGGACCTTCAGAAAAAATATAAGTCAACTGAACGAAACTAAAGTGAACTGGACAAAATTAGACTAATCTGAACTAAAGTCAACTCCAATCATCCACAAGACAGACACAAAGTGCTGGAGTAACTCAGCGGGTCATGCAGCATCTCTGGAGAATATAGATAGGTGACATTTCAGGTTGGGGCCCTTCTTCAGACTGAAAGTAGCGGTTTAGCTAAACTAAACTGAACGAAACTAAACTTCTGTCTCCACAGGCGGCGAACACCATCAGCCGATTGGAAGACTTAGACGCCCTCACGGGTCTCCAGACTCTTCACTTGCGAGAAAATCACATCGAAACCCTACAGGGGTTCAGCCCAACAATGGAGTCTCTGCAATATATCAACCTCAGGTACGGGGGAGAGCGTGGGGGAGAGGGTGAGAGGGAGGGAGCAAGGAGACGGAGGAGGGAGAGAGAGAGAAGGGACAGAGAGGGAGAGGAGAGAGAGAGGCGGGACAGAGAGAGAGGTGGCAGAGAGAGGGGAGGGGGAGAGGGAGGGGAGAGAGAGAGAGGCGGTAGAGAGAGAGAGGGGGGCAGAGAGAGGGGAAAGGGAGGGGGGAGGGAGAGGGAGTGTGGGGGGAGAGAGGGGGAAAGGGCAGGGAGAGTAATCATACAGATGAATAACCAGACACTCCCTCACCCTCCCCATCTCCCTCACTCCATCTCCCCCTCTCTCTCTGCCCCTTTTCTCCCCCTTTTTCCCCCTTCCACTTTCTCCCCACTCCCTCTTTCTCCTCCGCCTCTTTCTCATTCTCTTCTCTCCCCCCCTCACCCCCCTCTCCCACCCTCCTTCCCCCTCTTCACCCCCCTCTCTCTCCCCCTCTCATTCCCCCTCTCTCCCTCCCCCCTCTCTCTCCCTCACCCTCTCTCTCCCTCCCCCTCTTTACCTCCCCCTCTCTCTCCCCCCTCCCTCCTCTCTCTCCCTCTCTGCCTACCCCCTCTCTCTCTACCCCCTCTCTCTCTCTACCCCCCTCTCTCTCTCTAACCCTCTCTCACTACCCCCCCTCTCTCTCTCTCTCTCTCTCCCTCCTCTCTCACTCCCTCCCCATCTCTCCCCCCCCCAATCTCTCCCCCCTCTCTCCCTCTCTTTCGCCTCTCTCTCAGGAGTAACCTAATTGTCGATATCAAGGAATTGAAACACCTCGAATGTCTGCCTAAGCTTCGAGCATTAGTTCTTGCAGGTAAGATAGAGGGGGAGTGGGGGCGGGGGAGAGAGAGAGAGAGAGTTTAATTTAGTGTAGTTTAATTTAGCTCAGCTTACTTTAGGATAGTTTAGTTTACTTTTATTTAGTGTAGTTTAGTTAATTCAACTTAGTATAGTTTAGTTTACATCAGTGTAGTTTAATTTAGTGTCATGTAGTTTAGTGTAGTGTTGTTTAGTTTAGTGTAGTTCAGTTTAGGTTAGGATACTTTATTTCATTTTAGTTTATGTAGTTTAATTTAGTTTACTTTTGTCCAGTGTAGTTTAATTTATTTTTCGATAAATTTTCACGATACCGCATGTAAACAGGTCCTTCCGCCCACTGAGATTGCGCTGACCAGCAATCACCCATTCACACTAGTTCACACTAGTTTAGTTGGTAGATACAGTGTGGAAATAAGTCCTTTAGCCCACCGAGTCCACGTTGACCAGCAATCACCCATTCACACTAATTCAATTTATCCCACTTTCTCATCCACTCTTTTCCCCTGCCAATCACCCTCTCCCTCTCCCCTCTACCCCCTCTCCCTCTCCCCTCTACCCCCTCTCCCTCTCCCCTCTACTCCCTCTCCCTCTACCTCCTCTCCCACTCCCCTCTACCCCCTCCCTCTCCCCCTCTATCCCCTCTCCCTCTCCCCTGTACCCCCTCTCCCTCTCCCCTCTACTCCCTCTCCCTTTATCCCCTCTCCCTCTCCCATCTACCCCCCTCTCCCACCCCCCTCAACCCCCCCACCTCTCTCTCCCCCTCCTCCCCCCCTCCCCCCTCTCTCTCCCCCTCTCTCACCCCCTCTCTCTCCCCCTCTCTCACCCCCCCTCGCACCTCCTCTCTCTCCCCCTCCCCCTCTCCCCTCCGTCTCTCCATCTCTCACCTCCTCCTCCGTCCCTCCCTCCCCCTCCCTCCCCTTCCCTTCCCCCTCCCGTTCCCTTCCCCCTCTCCCTCCCCCTCTCCCTCCCCCTCTCCTTCCCTCTCACCCTCCCCCTCTCCCCCCCTCCCCGTCCCCCTCCCCTTCCCCCACCACCTCTCTCCCCCCCACTCTCTCCCCCACCTATGCCCCTCCCTCCCGGTCCCCCTCCACCCCTTCCCCCTCCCCCTCTCCCTCCCACTCCCCCTCCAACTCCCCCTCCCCTTCTCCCCCCCTCTCTCACTCCCTCTCCCTCTCCCTCCCACCACCCCCTCTCCCCCTCTCCCTCTCCCTCCCCATTCTCCCCCTCCCTACCCGCCTCTCTCTCCCCCTCCCCTCCCCCTCTCGCTGCATCTCTCCTCCCTCTCTCTCCCCCCTCTCCCCCTCTCACTCCCCCTCCCTCTCATTCCCCCTTCCTCCCTCTCCCCTCCTCTTCCCCCCTCTTTCTCCCCCCAATCACTGCTGCCTCTCCCCCTCTCTCACCCCCCTCCCCCCTCACCCCCTCCCCCCTCTTCCCCCTCCCCCCATCTCTCCCCCATCCCTCCCCCTCTCTCTCCCCATCCCTCCCCCCTCTCTCTCCCCATCTCTCCCCCCATCCCTCCCCCCTCTCTCTCCCCATCCCTCCCCCCTCTCTCTCCCCGCCTCTCCCTCTCACCTCTCTGCCCCTCTCTCTCCCGCCTCTCTCTCTCTTCCCTCTCTGCCCCCCCCCATCTCTCTCCCCCCCGCCCCACTCTCTCTGCTACCTCACACCCACTCTCTCTCCCCCGGCAGAGAATCCGTGTGGTGAGGAAGACTCTCACCGTCTCGAGACTCTCCTCACCCTCCCTGGACTCGAGAGACTGGACAAGGACAATTTTGGGATTGACGAGAGGGCAGAGGCAGCCAGCACCAGGAAGCAGAGGGAAGAAGAGGCAGCGGAGAAGGTGAGAAGCGATGACCCGGGCCTGTCCCTATGAGGCCCGAGCCGACCCCGGGCTGCCCCTGGCTCTGCTAGGCCCACAATCCAAGCCAGGCTCTCCTTGTAGGCCGGGATTGAAGCCTGGGCCTTTCCTGTTGTCGGCCATGATTGAAGCCTGGACCTTTCCACAGGTAGACTCAGAACATAGCCTAGCGTATTCCAGGGGATAGGCCCCAAGCCAAACCTAAGCCTTCCTTGTAGTCCAGGATTAAAGCCTTGACCTTCCTGGAGCTAAACTGGGATTGAAGCCTGGGCCTTTCCTGAGGCAGGCTGAGATTGAAGCCTGGGCCTTTTTCTTTGAGGTAGGCCTGGATTAAAGCCTGGCTCTTTCCTGATGTAGGCCCAGATTGAAGCCTGGGGATTTCCTGTGGCGAGGCCGGGATTGAAGCCCAGGCTTTACCTGATATCATAGAGTCATAGATTAATACCATGTGTAAACAGGCCCAACTCGCCCACACATATATCCGAGCTACCCTAGTCCCACTTGCCTGCGCTTGGTCCATAACCCTCCAAACATGTCCTATCCAACTTGTCCAACTTTTTCTTAAATTATGGGATGGTCCCAGCCTCAACTACCTCCTCTGGCTGCTTGTTCCATACACTCACCACCTTCTGTGTGAAAAAGCTACCCCTTGGATTCCTATTAAATCTTTTCCCCTTCACCTTGAACAAATGTCCGCTGGTCCTCGATTTGTCTACTCTGGACTAAAGACTCTGTGCATCCACCCGTTCTAGTCCTCTCATGATTTTGTATACCTCTGTAAGATCTCCCCTCATGGAATAGAGACCCCGCCTACTCAACCTCTCCCTATAGCTCACACACCCCTAGTGCTGGCAGCATCTTTTCTGAACCCTTTCAAGCTTGACAATATCTTTCCTACAACATGGTGCGCAGAACTGAACACAATATTCCAAATGCGGTCTCACCAACGTCTTATACAACTGCAACATGACCTCCCAACTTCTATACTGTTGAAGGCCAAAGTGCCTAAAGCCTTTTTGACCACCTTACCTACCTGTGACTTGACCTTCAAGGAACCATGCACTTGTACTCCAAGATCCCTTTGCTGAACAACACTACCCAGAGGCCTACCATTTACTGTGTAGGTCCTGCCCTTGTTCGACGTCCCAAAATGCAACACCTCACACTTTACTGTATTAAATTCCATCAACCATTCTTCCGCTCACCTGGCCAATCGATCCAGATCCTGCTGCAATCGTTCACAACCATCTTCACTATCTGCAAAACCACTACCTTTTGTTTCATCAGCAAACTTGCTAATCTTGCCCTGTGTGTTCTCATCCAAATCATTGATGTAGATGACAAACAGTAACGAGACCAGCACCAAATCCTGTGGTACACCACTAGTCACAGTCCTCCAGTCCGAGAAGCAACCTTCCACCATCACCTCTGCTTCCTAACCAATTTTCCTAACCAACCTGCTACTTAGCCAATTTTCTATCCATTCAGCTATCTCTCCTTGGATCCCATGCGATCTAACCTTCCAGAGCAGCCTACCATGCGGAACCTTGTCAAACGCCTTACTGAAGTCGATGAACACAACATCTACAGCTCTGGCCCATCATCCTTTTTGGTCACTTCTTTAAAAAAATCAATCAGATTTGTGAGAGATGACCTCCCACGTACTAAACCATGCTGACTGTGCATAATCAGCCCCTGCCCATCCAAATGCCTGTATATCCTATCCCTCAGAATACTCTCCAGTAACTTACCAACTACAGATGTTAAGCTCACTGGCCTATACTTGCCAGCATTTTCCCTGCAGCCCTTCAAAAGGGATCCAACATTTGCCGCCCTCCGTTCTTCCGGCACCTCTCCTGTATTTAAGGACGACTCGTAAATTTCAACCAGGGCTCCCGCAAATTCCTCTCTAGTTTCCCACAATGTCCTCAGATATATCTGATCAGGCCCTGGAGATTTTTCTACTTTCAAACACGACAGTACCTTCAGTACTTCCTCGACGGTCACCCTTACTGCTCTCATGACACTTCCAGTGACTGCTCCAATTTCCTCCGTCCTACTGACTTTCTCCTCGGTAAATACAGAGGAGAAATACTCATTGAGGAACTGGCCCATCTCCTGTGGCTCCACAGAGGTGACCGCTTTTATTCCTGAGAGACAATAAACATTAGGTGCAGGAGTAGGCCATTCGGCCCTTCGAGCCAGCACCGCCATTTGTGATCACGGCTGGTACCCTAATCAGTACCCTGCTCCTGCCTTCTCCCCATATCAACTGAGTCCGCTATCTCTAAGAGCCCTATCTAGCTCTCTCTTGAAAGTATCCAGAGAACCGGCCTCCACTGCCCTCTGAGACAGGGAATTCCCAGAGGTCTCACTCTCTCTCTAGTTCCCCTTTTCCCCCTTATGTATTTATAAAATCTTTTGGGATTGTCTTTTATGCTACTCACCAGAGCTATCCCCTTTTTGCCCTTCAGATCTCCTTTTTTTGTTTGTTCCTTAATTTCCGAAACTCCTCCAGGGATGCACTTGATCCCAACTGCCTATACCTGTCCCATGCATACTTTCTTGCTTTTGACTAATTTCTCAATTTCCCTCGTCAGCGAAGCTTCCTAACGTCTGCCTGCTTTGCCTTTCACTCTTAAGGGCCTGTCCCACTGTACGAGGTAATTCAAGAGCTCTCCCGAGTTTAAAAAAAAATCGAACTCGTGGTAAGCACGTAGAATGTACGTAGCGGGTACGTCGGAGCTCGGGACGTCTCTTAGCGGCTCATAACGTTAACGGCAGGTACTCGGGAAACGCGGTAAGCTCGTGAAGACTCATGAAGATTTTTCAACATGTTGAAAAATGTCCACGAGAGCCCCGAGTACCTACGAGCGGCTATTACCGTAATTCTCCGAGTTCGAATCAGGGGAAATTCGGGAGAACTCTTGAATTAGCTCGTACAGTGGGACAGGCCCTTTACGGGGCCGTACACATCCTGAGCTCTCTTCAATACATTTTTTAAAACATCCCACTTGGCGGATGTTCCTTTCCCCTCAAATAACCAGCTCCAGTCAACTTGAGCGAGACCTTCTTTCATACCCTCAAAGTTGGCCTTGCCCCTGTTGAGCATTTTAACACGTGGACCCTCTCCTTCCCGATCCATAACTATCTTAAACCTAAACGAACTGTGGTCACTTGTACCAAAAGGTTCCTCCACACACACACATCATTAACTTGCCCTTCCCAATTTTCCAATAGTAGATCCAGTGTTGCCCTCTCGCGCGTGGGGACCTCAACATACTGTTTAAGAAAACTTTCCTAAACATTTTTGAGGAATTGCCCACTATCTAAACCCTTCACGCTATGAATTTCGTAATGGGAAGTTGAAATCCCCGACTACAACAACCTGTAGTTGTCTGCAATCTCCCGGCACATTTGCTCTTCTAATTCCCGTTGACTATTTGGGGGTCTGTAGTACACCCCCAACAAGGTGATCATCCCTTTCTTGTTCCTCAGCTCCACCCATATAGCCTCACTGCCAGGCCAGGGCGGAGGGGTGTAACACAGGTGACGGTCCCTCCCTCTCTCCCCCTGTAGGCTGGGATTGAAGCCTGGACCTTTCCTGAGGTAGGCCCAGAACACAGCCTGGGGTTTTTCTGCAGCTAGGCCATAAACCAATCCTAGGCCTTTCTTGTAGGCCGAGATTGAAGCCTGGGCCTTTCCATGAGACTAGGCCGGGATTGAAGCCTGGGTCTTACCTTGCTGCCAGGCCGGGGCGGAGGTGTGTAACACTGGTGATGGTTCCTCTCTCTCTCCCCCTGCAGGCTGCTGAAGAGGGGGCGGACCAAACCTGAAGGGCCATGGAGGGGGACCCTCGAGGACCTGAGCAGCGAGACAGGGCCGGAGGAGGGTGTTGAGTTGAGGGTCTTGAGACGGGGAGAGAGGGGGAGGAGGGTCACGTTAGGGAGCGGAGTGAGGGGGAGATGGAGGTGGCTTGAGGTGCTCTCCCTCACCCTTTCCCCTCTCCGCTCCCTCCCTCCTCTCCCCTCTCGCCATTGCCCCCTCTCCCTCACTACCTCCCCTCTCCCTCACTACCTCCCCTCTCCCTCACTACCTCCACTCCTCCCTCTCTCTGTCCCACCATCTTCTCCCTCCCTCCACTCCCCTCTCCCCCCTCTTCCTCACTCCTCTTCCACTCTCCCTCACCCCTCTCCCCCTCTCCCTCACTCCTCTCCCTCTTCTCCTCTCTCTGCCATCTCCCTCCCCCCCTTTCTCTCTCACTCCTCTCACCCTCTCCCTCCCCTGTTCCTCCCTACCTCCTCTCCCTCCCTCACTCATCTCCCTCACTCCTCTCCCTCACTTCTCCTCTCTCTGCCATCTCCCTCCCTCCCCCTTTCTCTCTCACTCCTCTCCCCTCTCCCTCCTCCAGTCACACCCTCTCCCCTCTCACTCCCTCATCTCCCCCTTTTTTCCCTCCCTCCACTTCCCTCTACCTCCTCTCTGACAAACTCCCTTTCACTCTCCCTCTCTTTCTCTCCCTCTCTCGTTGACACACTCCCTCTCCTACCCACTCCCTCCCTCCCCTTTTACACTTCCTCCTCTGACACACCCTCTCTCTCTCTCTCTCTCTCTCTCTTGCTGATACTCTCTCTTTCTGTAACTGACACACTCCCTCCTCTCCCTCCCTCCCTCCTCTGCCCCACTACCTCCCCTGTCCCTCCTTTCCCCACTCCCTCACTCCATCCTCTCTCATTCACTCCCTCCTCTCTGACACACTCTCCTCACTCTCTTCCTCTCTCTATTTCACTCTCCCCTCTCCCCGGACTCTCCACTCTCCCTCTCTCCATCCTCTCCCCTCCCCTCTTTCCTTAGTTTAGTTTACTTTACTTTAATGTAGTGTAGATGACTTTACTTTCGTATAGCTTAGTCCCTCTCCCTCCCTACCTCCTCCCCCTCCCCTCTCTCACACTACATCCCCTCTCCCTCCCTCCCTCCTCTCTCCCTCGCTCATCACTCCTCCCTCTCCCCTCTCCATCTCCCCTCTCCCATCCGACCCCCTCTCTCCCTCCGTCCCTCCTCACTCCTCTACCTCCCTCTCTCCCTCCCTCAACACACCCACCTCTCTCCTCTCCCTCCCTGCTCACCCCATCCTCCTCCTCTCCCCTCTTCCTCCCCTCCATAAATTGTCTCCATCCCTCCCTCCTTTCCCCTCTCACTCCTTCAGTTTAGTTTACTTTAATTTAGTGTAGTTTAGATGGATTTACTTTGGTATTTAGCCCCCTCTCCCTCCCTCCTCTTCCCCTCTCCTCCCTCCCTCCGCCCTCCCCTCCACCTCTCTCCCTTATCCCCCCTACGTCCCCTCTCTGCCTTACCTCCCTCCCCCCTACCTCACTCTGCTCTCGCCCCCAGCTCGCTCCCCCCTACCTCCCTCCGCTCTCCCCCTACCACCCTCCCCTCTCCCCTTTCCTGCACTCCATTCCTCCCTGCTTCCCATTTGTCTCTAAACTCAGTGTAATCTCATTCCCAGCTCCCTCTACATTGACCACGTTCATTTAAAAATTATTGTCAAATTCTGTAAAAGCAGTAAAATTAAATGTGTGTCGAGTGTTGAAGGATTATGGAATATCTGCTTGAGAGGGAGGCTCGGGGTACAAGGGTACGACACGCACACACACTCATGCGCACACACACACACACACACACGCGCGCGCACACAAACGCACAAGTACGCAAATACACGGTGGTGCAGCGGTTGAGTTGCTGCCTCACGGCGCAAGAGACCCGGGTTCAATCTTGGCTGCAGGTGCTGTCTGTATGGAGTTTTACCTGCGTTGGTATTCTCTGGGTGCTCTGGTTCAAGATTCAATTTAATTGTCACATGTACCAAGTAAGGTACTGTTTTGATATGTGTCTACTAACGATATAGGTAAAACTAGCACGTATAAGATGGAGAAAGATGGCTCCACACACACTCGTGTTGGGATCAAAAGCAGGAATTATTTATTTCTAAGTCAAAGGTCACTGACTGATTTACTGAGCATTTGACGAGAATGAGTACAGTTCAAATGCATAAATTACATGGATATCGTCACATCCTTTCCCTTTTGACATTTTGGGATTACATTTCCAATGATCCAAAACAAAGCAAACCTAAACACTTTTCATAATATTACACCGTAGTAATATGGTTTAACTTAACTGAATAAAACAACTGTTCTGTCTTATTTCACAATTTCAACCATAGCCACACTTGTGACTTATTTCAATAACACAAAATAATGTTCACATGCTTCTCATAAGCATGTAGGTACATCACAACAAAACAAGTTACTTCTTGACATACTCGCTGTGTCTTTCCGGCGGTCTGACAACTCTTCCTGCCCTAGTCTTAGTGATGGTGTTTCGTTCAGAAGTGTCTTTCTTTTCAGTGTGTACATTCTGTGCATCACTTCTAGTTTCTTCTCTGATGTCACTTTGATTTTGTTTACTTTTCTCTGTGTTATGAGTTTCACAACCATATAACCATAACCATATAACCATAACAGCACGGAAACAGGCCATCTCGGCCCTTCAAGTCCGTGCCGAACATTTTAATTTTTTTTTTTTAATTTTTTTTAAAAATTTTTTTTTTTTAATTAAAAATAAAATACTTCCCCCTAGTCCCATCTACCTGCACTCAGACCATAACCCTCCATTCCTTTCCCGTCCATATACCCATCCAATCTATTTTTAAAGGATAACATCGAACCTGCCTCCACCACTTCCACTGGAAGCTCATTCCACACAGCTACCACTCTCTGAGTAAAGAAGTTCCCCCTAATGTTCCCCCTAAACTTCTGTCCCTTAATTCTCAAGTCATGTCCCCTTGTTTGAATCTTCCCTACTCTCAATGGGAAAAGCTTATCCACGTCCACTCTGTCTAACCCGCTCATAATTTTAAAGACCACTATCAAGTCCCCTCTTAACGTTCTGCGCTCCAAAGAATAAAGACCTAACTTGTTCAACCTTTCTCTGTAACTTAGTTGCTGAAACCCAGGCAACATTCTAGTAAATCTCCTCTGTACTCTCTCTATTTTGTTGACATCCTTCCTATAATTAGGCGACCAAAATTGTACTCCATACTCCAGAATTGGCCTCACCAATGCCTTGTACAATTTTAACATTACCTCCCAACTTCTATATTCAATGCTCTGATTTATAAAGGCCAGCACACCAAAAGCTTTCTTTACCACCCTATCTACATGAGATTCCACCTTCAGGGAACTATGAACAGTTATTCCTAGATCCCTCTGTTCAACTGCATTCCTCAATTCGCTACCATTTACCGTGTACGTCCTATTTTGATTTGTCCTGCCGAGATGTAGCACCTCACATTTGTCAGCATTAAACTCCATCTGCCATCTTTCAGCCCACTCTTCCAAATGGCCTAAATCTCTCTGTAGACTTTGAAAATCTACTTCATTATCCACAACACCACCTATCTTAGTATCATCTGCATACTTACTAATCCAATTTTCCACACCTTCATCCAGATCATTGATGTACATGACAAACAACAGTGGACCCAACACAGACCCCTGAGGCACCCCACTAGTCACCGGCCTCCAACCTGACAAACAGCCATCCACCATTACTCTCTGGCATCTCCCATTCAGCCACTGTTGAATCCATCTTCCTACTCCACCATTAATACCCAACAATTGAATCTTCTTAACCAACCTTCCATGAGGAACCTTGTCAAAGGCCTTACTGAAGTCCATATAGACAACATCCACTGCTTTACCCTCATCAATTTCCCTAGTAACCTCTTCGAAAAATTCAAGAAGATTAGTCAAGCATGACCTTCCAGGCACAAATCCATGTTGACTGTTCCTAATCAGACCCTGCTTATCCAGATGCTTATATATATTATCTTTAAGTATCCTTTCCATTAATTTGCCCACCACTGACGTCAAACTAACAGGTCTATAATTGCTAGGTTTACTCTTCGAACCCTTTTTAAACAACGGAACAACATGCGCAGTACGCCAATCCTCCGGCACTATTCCCGTTTCTAATGACATTTGAAATATTTCTGTCATAGCCCCTGCTATTTCCACACTAACTTCCCTCAATGTCCTAGGGAATATCCTGTCAGGACCTGGAGACTTATCCGTTTTCATATTTTTCAAAAGTGTCCGCACCTCCTCTTCTTTGAATCTCACAGTTTCCTCTGACTAGTTGCAAGTTGCATCTTTTTCTGTTGATGCATGTTGTGTTGTTTGTTTCTGTGTCAGCTGAAGTTGCGAAGGTTTCCCAGTCTTCTCCTCGTCTGGTGGTTTCTCTGGAGTTATGTGTGGGAGTAGTTATCCGGTCTTCTTCAGATCCACTCGATGTCAATGTAGTTGAGTCCTTAAGCATGGGAGAGGACAAGGTCAAACGCATCCAAGCCCATACCAGGGAAGACGAAACACTACAGACCATTTAGAAAGTAATCCAAAATGGATGGCCAGATCACAAAGCAGAAGTCCCAGAAGCAACACAACTGTACTTCAATGTCGGAGACGAGTTGAGTGTGCACGACGGCCTAGTACGACCTCCTGTGCTGTCCGGAGGTATGCTCGGGAGAGCATATCTGCTAGATGCATGTCTTTTCCCTTTACCCATTTGATCTCGATGTCATTGTGTAGCATCCTCATCATCATGCCCTGAAGATGCCATGGTGCTCTATGCAGAAGCTTTGTAACGATGACTTCCAATGGCTTCTGGTCACTCTCAATGATCACTCTCTGTCCGTAGGTGTATTGATGAAAGCGCTCGAAGGCAAACAATATTGCTAGTACCTCCTCAATCTGAGCATATCTCTGCTCAGTTGGCATCAATGCTTGACTCGCATAGAACACTGGTTGTCCTTTCTGCTTAAGTGTTGCACCTAGACCTGCCTCGCTTGTATCGCATTGTATGGTCATATAATTATGCTCCTAAAGCTTACCCCCCCTTAGTCTAGTTCAGTAAAACACTGAGTCAAGCACTGGATCACTATTCTTTATTCTTTCCAAAAATAACAAACTCCCTGTACAATACCTAACCACCTTTGGTCTGATCCTTATCTCTGCCCGTTCAAGCCCTTCAGTCTCGTGTAAGCAGACACTTCCTGCAGGTCAGACAATCCCAAGTGCACCTCTGGAAGACCGACTCCGATCCTCGTGGGGTCCACACTATTATAGAGCATCAGACCCATGGGGAAGAACTACATGGGGGAGGCAACCCCTACAAGCCAATCACACATGCCGATCACATTATCCAATTATTCACAGTTCCCCAACCCAATTACAAAGTACCCCATTACAATGTTTCTACAGAAGCTTCTGGAAGGAAGTCAGTTAACTAAAGTAATGCAACATTTCCCCTGGTTGTATAAACAAGTCAAACAAGGTTTCACACTTCAGCCAATCATCAAACAGCAGCACAAGCACTCTGCAACATTATTTACAATACCTTTTTTACACCCTCTTCTACAACCAATCCCCACTATGGATTTGCAGACCTTCTTATCTCTCTCTGCAAACCTTCATACATATTAACAAAGTTAGGACATCTGGACCTCTCCTCATCCTGCATATCCATCTCGGGTCCAGACTTGCTGGCGCCATCTCACTGCTTGCAATTTTTCACAGAAAGAGGCCAAGCAGGCCCTGCTAATGCAAAGATCCTCCATTTTGTAATACCTCTAATTTGGCCAATATTAACAGTCAGCTGTTCATCTGGTGTGTAGTACGCCAGGATAGGTGCCGTTGTAAACAGCTCCTTGATCTTTGACATTGCCGTGTCATGATCCAATGACCATTCTCACTCTGGATCCTTGTGGGTCAATCTCCTCAAATCTCCTCAAAGGCTCGAACATGTCCGACAACATTGGCTGGAATCTTGCCAAGTAGTTTACACTGCCTTGCAATCTTTGGATTTCTTTTGGATTGGTTGGGTTGGGCATCTCTAACCTGGATCTTCTTCGGATCCGATTTCAGCCCACGATATGTAACTACATGGTTCATACAAGTAGTTTTCAATACCGACTTCTTACGGTTCAGCTTGATGCCTTTGTCTCTGCATCGCTGAAGAAAATCTTGCAGTCTTGCATCGTGAGTTCTTTCTGCATCTTCTCTGGTGTCTCCTACTCCGAATAGGATGATGTCATCTGCAACACATTCTACTCCCTCTAATCCTTCTAGGGCTTGTTGCAGCTTTTTCTGGAAGCGCTCTGCACTTACTTTCAGTCCAAATGGCAACCTCTTCCAGTGATATCTCCCAAAAGGAGTGTTAATGGTTGTTAGGAAACTGCTCTCCTCATCTAGTTTACAGTAGAGGTATCGTGACTTCAGATCAAATTTGGAGAAAATCTTCGCCTTGGACAGCTCAGGGAGTACATCCTCTATGACTGTTAGTCTGTGGATCTCCCTTTTCAGGCCTATGTTGCGGGATCTAGGATCTATGCAGAACCTCAACTCTGTGCTGTCCTTTTTCTCCATAACGACCATACAACACTCAGTTTTGGTTCTTCGACTTGAGTCAAGATGTCCTGCTTGACCAGTTTCATGAGACCATTCTTGACCTTCCCTTTCATGGCTACAGGTACCGGCTTTGCAGAACAATGTGATGGGGTCACACCCTCTGCGTTACCAACTTGACCTTGCCTGGCAGTCTCCCGGTCTTTGTTCATCAAAGACATCATTGTAGCTCTTGAGTATTGAGTCAGCCTTGCTAACAGCATTCAGGCTCTTGAAATTCTTGTAGTGTACCATGATGAGTTTCATCCGTTGTGCAGCTTTGCCGCTCAGGAGCGGTGTGAGCCAGCCTTCCTCTGCCACTATGAAGTCAACACGGTACTTCTTGTTGTTCATCTTGTTCCGGAGCACGACTTTCACCCTACCTTCCGCCAGCAGGTTGTATCCATTGTACATCTTTAAGACGATTTTCTCTCTTCTTTTTTTTTAAATATTTTAATTTTATTAGAAGTAAGTACAATTGTATACAATCATATTTTCATAATACCTTTTATGTACAGCTTCTTATTTAATTTTTTTTTGAAATAAAGAAGAAAAAGAAAAAAGTTAGATAATGAAAAATAGAAAAATGTGAGATATATAGTGTGTGAAAAAGAAAAATAAAGAATGAAAAAAGAAAGTTGAGACATAGAAAATAGAAGAAAGAGAATAAAAGTAGAGAAGAGAAGAAAAGAAAATAGAAGGAGATCATTTATAATCTTGACCATCCGCAGTCACGGATTAGCTTTTACACCTGTTTTGCACCATATGTTTCCAAAAAGACAACAAATGGAGACCAACTCGTTATGAATTGGTCAAATTTATCTATTAGGAGGAATCGCATTTCCACAAGATGTGCGGTATCCAACATACTTGCAATCCACATTTTGAGCGTTGGTATTGGTGTATTTTTCCAAAATTTCAATATTAATTTTTTTGCTATTATTAAACCATAATTAAAAATTGACTTTTGAGATGAGCTCAATTTGTTCCCGTCTTCCATTACCCCAAATATAATCAATTCATTATTGGGTTCCATTTTTGTCTCTTCTAATGTCCCCTTTGTCAGGTACAAGATCCTTGGGAATCACATTAACACTGGCACCAGAGTCAATCTGAAACTTGATGGCTGCTGTGCTGATCTGCATATCAGCGAATAGGCCTGAAGAGGAATTGTTTCCAGCTGCATCGACCTCAATGTAACTCACAGACTGCGTCGGAAATGGACGTTGTGTCAGAGGTCTCTACGACCTTGTGCAGATCCTGTTTCTGCATGCTCTCCTTCCTCTGCTTGCAGCAGCAGGCGAAGTGGTTTTGTCGTCCGCATCTGTTGCAGTCCTTCCCATATGCTGGGCATTCGTTCCTATGCTTGTGCGTCCTTGCACAGATCCTGCACTTGACTGGTCCCTGATTGTTCCTCTGCAAAGGAAAATGAACCATCTTTTCCTTCGGTTGGAATCGTTCCACCTTGTGTATTGTCGGCTCTTCGTCGATGACCTGCAATCTTGTCACTGTTACCTCCGAGGATCTACATATGTCCAGAGTCTCCAGCAGTGTCAGATTCTGCTTCTGAAGGAGCGTCTTCTTAGTTGAGTGGTCTGCTAGAGTTGGGACTCCAATCCTAGAGATGGGACTCGACCGGCGTTGGGCAGAGCTATAGTGGTGGGTGACTCCATTGTCGAAGGAGCAGACAGGAGATTCTGTGGCAGCAGACGAGATGCGAGGATGGTCTGTTGCCTCCCTGTTGCCAGGGTTCAAGATGTCACGGGCCGAATTCAGAACATCCTCGAGAGAGAGAAGGTGAACAGACGGCAGTAGTTGTGCAGTAAGGCACAAACGACATCGGGAAGAAGAGGAAGGAGGTTCTCAAGCAGGACTTCTAGGGTGGTTATCTCTGGATTACTTTCACTACCTCATGCTAGTGAGGACAGGAACAGCGAGATAGGGGATCTGAATGTGTGGCTGAGGGGCTGGTGCAGGGAGCAAGGATTTAGATTTATAGATCACTGGGATCTCTTCTGGGGAAGGGGTGGCCGGTCCCCCTCCAGTTACACCTTGACTGGAGGGGGACCGACATTCTGGTAGGCAGGTTTGCTAGGGCTACACCTGCAGGTTTAAACTAAATAGTTGGGAGGAGGGATTAACAAATTAGGAGTATAAAGATGGAGGTGAAGGGGAAGTGAATACAGGAAAAATTACAAAAGATTCTCTAATTAGCAGGAAGGAAAGTTCGAGAAGGGATTAAAGAGTAACGTCAGGGCGAATTGCGAGTGGTGCGAGGGGGAGGTGAATACGGAGGTCAAAGTGTTGTAGAGGAATGCGCGAAGTATGAGAAATAAAGTGGACGAGCTTAAGGCTCAGTTAGAAATTGGCATGTATGATGTCGTGGGAATTACAGAGACATGGCTGCAAGAGGGCCAGGGCTGGTAACTGAATATCCAAGGGTATACCTCCTATCGAAAAGACAGACAGGTGGGCAGAGGGGGTGGGGTAACTCTGTTGGTGCGGAATTAAATTCAGTCCCTTGCAAGGGGTGACATTGAAACAGGTGATGTGGAGTCAGTATGGATAGAATTAAGGAATTGTTTTATTTTTTATTTTAATTTTTTTAATTTTTATTTATTAGAAGTACATTACATTACAACCAATTACATTAGTACTCGTCACATATATCTTATTACAATTAATGTACTCTGTTTATTTTTTACACTAATAAAGGGAAAGGATGAGATTGAGAGAAAGGAGAAAGTGAAGGAAAAAAGTGAAAGTGTAAAAAACGTGACAACAAAAAAGAACAAATACCCTATAAGAAAGAAATTTAAAAAAAAGAGAGTTAAGAAATAGACCCTAAAAAAGAAGAAAAAAGAGAAAGAGGGAAAAGAGAAAAACAAATACTTTGTTGTAAGCATCACGCAAATGGGATATACCAACTCTCCAGCTTTCATCCCCCCTTACCTGACCTCAGTTTTTTTTAAGTACTTTTGCACCCTATACTTGTAATAATTCTATAAATGCAGACCACATCAGGTGGAAGTGATCTGGTTTACCTGCCAGGAGGAGTCTTATCTCTTCTAGGTGTAATGTTTCGAACATATTTGAAATCCACATGTTTATAGTTGGTAATGGAGCATTTTTCCAGAATTTTAGGATGAAAGATTCGAAGGGGAGAAAGGGAAGACCATGGCTGACATGGGACGTCAGGGACAGTATAAAAATAAAAGAGAAGAAGTACAACATAGCAAAGATGAGCAGGAAGCAAGAGGATTGGGTAATGTTTAAAGAGCAACAGAAGATAACTGAGAAGACAATACGGGGAGAAAAGATGAGGTACGAAGGTAAGCCAGCCAAGAATGTAAAGGAGGATAGTAAAAGCTTCTTTAGGTATGTGAAGAGGAAAAAATTAGTTAAGACCAAAGTTGGACCCTTGAAGATTGAAAAAGGTGAATTTATTATGGGGAACAAGGAAATGGCAGATGAGTTGAACAGGTACTTTGGATCCGTCTTCACTGAGAAGGTCACAAACAATCTTCCTGATGTACTAGTGGCCAGAGGATCTGGGGTGATGGAGGAACTGAAGGAAATTCACATTAGGCAGGAAATGGTGTTGGGTAGACTGATGGGACTGAAGGCTGATAAATCCCCAGGGCCTGATGGTCTGCCTCCCAGGGTACTTAAGGAGGTGGATCTAGAAATCGTGGATGCATTGGTGATAATTTTCCAATGTTCTATAGTTTCAGGATCAGTTCCTCTATATTGGAGGGTAGCTAATGTTATCCCACTTTTTAAAAGCGGGAGAGAAAACGGAATTATAGACCAGTAAACCCCACAGTTTAAGAATAAGGAGTAAGCCATTTAGAATGGAGATGAGAAAACACTTTTTCTCAAAGAGAGTTGTGAGTCTGTGGAATTCTCTGCCTCAGAGGGCGGTGGAGGCCAGTTCTCTGGATACTTTCAAGAGAGAGCTAGATATGGCTCTTAAAGATAGCGGAGACAGGGGCTATGGGGAGAAGGCAGGAACGGGGTACTGATTGGGGATGATCAGCCATGATCACATTGAATGGCGGTGCTGGCTCGAAGGGCTGAATGGCCTACTCCTGCACCTATTGTCTATTGTCTATTGTCAATGCTTTCCCCTGGTTTCTGGTCTTGTTTATTGAAAATGAATCATTCATACTTTTCATTCGTCTCTCCTATGATGATGGTAGACATCTTGTCGATGATGACTTACACATCCATCTCATCTGCTACTGTTTCGAACATCAGGGTATTGAAGATTCGCAGTCCGGTCCAACAATATGTAGAAATACTGCTTTTTGATACTGTTTCTCCTTCTAATCCAGATCTTTTATCACTACATAATTTTTGTACATTTGTTTAAACATTTTCCACTCTTCCACCCAGTTCTCTTTGAGCTTTAGATTAGGTGGTGATGCCACGTGGAAAGATGGACCGGCCTGCGCCATTTTGAATTATCAGTGTACCCCTCTTAATAGCTTATGATATCTTTAAGCAGTCTCCCGCAGCATATTGTTCCAACCCTCGACTCCCACAGCACTGATTTACACACTACGCCTTATCTTTGTGTGCTCACTGACCTGCATTCCATTCCACTCATGCATGCAGCCAGTCTGGTCGCTGAGTGTTGAAATTCCTGAAAGCTTATCAAACCATTTTTGCTAATCATCTTAGCATCTATTTCAGGGGTGGGGAACCTTTTCATGTTGGAATGTACATTATTTCCTGTTGGAATGTACATTATTTTGTAAAAATCTAACTACTATGTACTAACTTCAAGAAAATGAAAAAAATGTGTTAATTCTAAAGTTAACTAACCTTTTAATGACTTTGTTGTGACTGCTTTTCGTGGGAAAGCATTTGAATATTTGGTTACAACATGGAGGTACACAGTTTCAGCTGATCTTCCAGATGGTTATCAGTCATTTGTGACCTTAAGGGCATCTTAAATTAGGTTAGGTAGGAGAATGTAGATTCGCAGCAATAAATGATTGAAAGGCAAGAAAGCATTTTTTGTGCATGTTGCCAAAGACGTGGTTATTCTACTGCATTTTTCCATATTTCAATCGGAATTTTCTTAGCGTCAAATAAGGACTTAAAAATGTCATCTTCTGAGAGCTCAATCAATTCCATCTGTAGTTCTTTAGGAGCCTTGGAGACATCAACTAGGTGAGGTTGAAATGCTAATTTGAGTGTGATGTCATGATTCTCAAATTCAGTGAACCTTTCACTGTATTCTTTAATTAATAAGTCTATAACAGCTGCGTATTCTTCAAATAATTCGTATGAATCCTCCTGCTCATCAATGACCTTCGCTAACTGGGGAACATGTTGATCCGAAATTTCATTTTGATGAAGAAGAGTTTTGAAAAAAGATAGCCTTTTTCCAAAATGCTTGGATTGTTTTGCCACATATCATACAGTGGCTTGCAAACGTTTTCATACCCCTTGAACTTTTCCACATTTTGTCACGTTACAACCACAAACGTAAATGTATATTATTGGGATTTTATGTGCTAGACCAACACAAAGTGGTGCATAATTGTGAAGTGGAAGGAAAATGATACATGGTTTTCAAATTTTTTTACAAATAAAAAACTGAAAAGTGTCGCGTGCAAAAGTATTCAGCCCCCCTGAGTCAATACTTTGTAGAACCACCTTTCGTTGCAATTACAGCTGCAAGTCTTTTGGGGTATGTCTCTACCAGCTTTGCACATCTAGAGACTGACATTTTTGCCCATTCTTCTTTGCAAAATAGCTCAACTCAGTCAGATTGGATGGAGAGCGTCTGTGAACAGCAATTTTCAAGTCTTGCCAGAGATTCTCAATTGGATTTAGGTCTGGACTTTGACTGGGCCATGACTTAACACATGAATATGCTTTGATCTAAACCATTCCATTGTAGCTCTGGCTGTATGTTTAGGGTCGTTGTCCTGCTGGAAGGTGAACCTCTGCCCCGGTCTCAAGTCTTTTGCAGACTCTAACAGGTTTTCTTCCAAGATTGCCCTGTATTTGGCTCCATCCATCTTCCCATCAACTCTGACCAGCTTACCTGTCCCTGCTGAAGAAAAGCATCCCCACAGCATGATGCTGCCACCACCATGTTTCACAGTGGGGATGGTGTGTTCAGGGTGATGTGCAGTGTTAGGTTTCCGCCACACATAGCGTTTTGCATTTAGGCCCAAAACTTCAATTTTGGTCTCATCTGACCAGAGCACCTTCCTCCACATGTTTGCTGTGTCCCCCACATGGCTTGTGGCAAACTGCAAACGGGACTTCTTATGGGTTTTTTCAACAATGGCTTTCTTCTTGCCACTCTTCCATAAAGGCCCGATTTGTGGAGTGCACGACTAATAGTTGTCCTGTGGACAGATTCTCCCACCTGAGCTGTGGGTCTCTGCAGCTCCTCCAGAGTTACCTTGGCTGCTTCTCTGATCAATGCTCTCCTTGCCTTTAGGTGGACAGCCATGTCTTGGTAGGTTTGCAGTTGTGCCATACTCTTTCCATTTTCGGATGATGGATTGAACAGTGCTCCGTGAGATGTTCAAAGCTTGGGATATTTTTTTATAACCTAACCCTGCTTTAAACTTCTCCACAACTTTATCCCTGACCTGTCTGGTGTGTTCCTTGGGCTTCATGATGCTGTTTGTTCACTAATGTTCTCTAACAAACCTCTGAGGCCTTCACAGAACAGCTGTATTTATACTGAGATTAGATTACACACAAGTGGACTCTATTTACTAATTAGATGACTTCTGAAGGCAATTGGTTGCACTGGATTTTATTTAGGGATATCAGAGTAAAGGGGGCTGAATACTTTTGCACGCGACACTTTTCAGTTTTTTATTTGTAAAAAAAGTTGAAAACCATGTATAATTTTCCTTCCACTTCACAATTATGCGCCACTTTGTGTTGGTCTATCACATAAAATCCCAATAAAATACATTTACGTTTGTGGTTGTAACGTGACAAAATGTGGAAAAGTTCAATGGGTATGACTACTTTTGCAAGCCACTGTATATACTTATTTTTACCTTGCAAAGAAACATTCAAGTCATTTTGCTTTGACATGATATCACACTCTATAGAAATCTTCTTGCAATAATTCACATTGCTGATTCTGTTCTTCATGAAATTTAACTATCTGTTCTCGCAAAGATAAAAATGTTGCTAACACCAGTCCCAGCGATAGCCAACGCACTTTACAATGTTACGGCAAATCCACACTGAATGCCTCATCGTCCAACTTTAGCGTTACGAAACTAACGATGCCGTGTTGCATTTGCACGAATATAGTTAACAATACTTATAACTGGTTGCAAAGTGTCACTTAAAATAGTAGATTTAGCACAGAGATTTTGCTGATGTAAGAGAATGAAAAGAAATGAGAGCATCTGGATCTGATACCTTTTTTATCTGTGAAAAAAAACCTTCACGTTTTCCTGTCATGGAATGAGCGTACACTCACTAAATTAACCAAATCTAGTCCAACTTCACGACATTCATCTTGAAATTTGTTGAAGAAATCTATTCCTCGTGTACTACCTGTAAGAGTGCCCAAAGCGGGTAACTCTTCGTAGCAAAGAAAATCCAAAGCGATTGAATCCATATTACTAAAAGTAAGATCTTGACCACTTCCTGTCTTTCTGTTTCATGATGTTTAAAAAAACGCCACCACTTACAGCTGTGATTTTTGGCCACCTTACTCAGAGTTCCCTTCCGCTGTGCAGGATGAGAGGATTTTTTCCCATCGATGAAAAATAAAAGAGTTATTAATGTTTTAAAAAGTGTTGACATTCTCTCTGCTGCCCCCGCTGGTGGCAGGGGGGAGGGACTATAAAACCCGGAAGTGTCGTGCCTCACTCAGTCTCTGCAAGATGGAGGAAGCGAGAGGGTCACGTCTCTCTGAGCTGTCAATAACACTGAACACATGTCTACTCAACCGTGAGTCCCCTTAATGTGGTTGTAAAACGCTTGCAAAATTGTTTGTCTTGGTTTTTAAAAAATGTTTGCAGAAAATGTATTGGTTGTAACATGTTTGCAAAATTGTTTGTCTTGGTTTAAAAAAAATGTTTGCAGAAAATGTATTGGTTGTAACATGTTTGCAAAATTGTTTGTCTTGATTCTAAAATGCTTGCAACAGTTTTTGGATGGATAAAGCGTGAATAAACATTTTATTAGATCAGGACTGTTTAATTGCAAAATTGGCGCTCATTCCATGACTTCCGCTTAGTTACTTGGCATTTTACTATTGGTGTGTGTGTGTTTGTGTGTGTGTGTGTGTGTGTGTGTGTGTGTGTGTGTGTGTGTGTGTGTGTGTGTGTGTGTGTGAGAGAGTCCCTGTGTGTGTGAGTGTGTGTGTCTGTGTGTGTGTGTGTGTGTGTGTGTGTGTGTGTGAGTCTGTGTGTGTGTGAGAGAGTCTGTGTGTGTGAGTCTGTGTGTGTGTCTGAGAGCGTGTGTGTGTCTGTGAGTGTGTGTGTGTGAGTATGTGTGTGTGTCTGTGTGTGTGTCTGTGAGTGTGTGTGTGTGAGTGTGTGTGTCTGTGTGTGTCTGTCTGTGTGTGTGTCTGTGTGTCTGTGTGTGTGTGTGTGTCTGTGTGTCTGTGTGTGTGAGAGTCTATGTGTGTGTGTGAGTGTCTGTGCATGTGTGTGTGCGAGTGAGTGTGAGTGTGTGAGTTGTGTCTGAGTGTGTGTGTGTGTATGTGTGTGAGTCTGTGTGTGTGAGTCTCTATTGAGTTTGGAACCCTTCTTCAGACTGAAAGTAGTGGTTTAGTTAAACTCAACTGAACGAAACTAAACTTCTGTCTCCACAGGCGGCGAACACCATCAGCCGATTGGAAGACTTAGACGCCCTCACGGGTCTCCAGACTCTTCACTTGCGAGAAAATCACATCGAAACCCTACAGGGGCTCAGCCCAACAATGGAGTCTCTGCAATATATCAACCTCAGGGACGGGGGAGAGGGTGAGAGGGTGGGGGAGAGGGTGAGAGGAAGGGGGAGAGAGAGGGAGGGGGGCAAGGAGACGGAGGAGGGAGAGAGAGAGAAACATAGAAACATAGATACATAGAAAATAGGTGCAGGAGTAGGCCATTCGGCCCTTCGAGCCTGCACCGCCATTCAATATGATCATGGCTGATCATCCAACTCAGTATCCCATACCTGCTTTCTCTCCATACCCCCTGATCCCTTTAGCCACAATGGCCACATCTAACTCCCTCTTAAATATAGCCACTGAACTGGCCTCAACTACATTCTGTGGCTGAGAATTCCAGAGATTCACCACTCTCTGTGTAAACAATGTTTTTCTCATCTCAGTCCTAAAAGATTTCCTCTTTATCCTTAAACTGTGGCCCCTCGTTCTGGACTTCCCCAACATTGGGAACAATCTTCCTGCATCTAGCCTGTCCAACCCCTTAAGGGACAGAGAGGGAGAGGAGAGAGAGCGAGAGAGAGAGAGAGGCGGGAGAGAGAGAGAGAGAGGGGGGGTAAAGAGAGGGGAGAGGGAGGGGGGAGAGGGAGAGGCAGAGAGGGGGGAAAGGGCGAGTAATCGTACAGATGAATAACCAGGACCCCTCCTCCCCTCCGCATCTCCCTCGCTCCATCCCTCTCCCCTGGCCGGTTCTTTTCTCCCCCTATTACCCTCCCTCTTTCCCCCATTACCTCTTTCTCCTCCCCCTTTCTCATTCTCTCCCCTCTCCCCCCTCTCCTGCCCCTCTTCCTGCTCTCTCCCCCCCATCTCTCCCCCCATTTCTCACCCATCTCTCTATCCCCTCTCTCTCCCCCCTCTCTCTCCCCCTCTCTCATCCCCCCTCTCTCATCCCCCTCTCTCTCCCTCCCCCTCTCTCTCCCTCCCCTCTCTCTCCCCCTCCTCTCTCTCTCCCTCCCCCTCTCTCCTCTCCCTCTCCCTCCCTCTCCCTCCCTCTCCCCTCTACCCCCTCCCCCTCTCCCCTCTACCCCCTCACCCTCTCCCCTCTACCCCCTCTCCCTCTCCCCTCTACTCCCTCTCCCTCTCCCCTCCACCCCTCTCCCTCTCCCACTACCCCCTCTTCATCTACCCCTCTACCCCATCTCCCACCCCCCTCAACCCCCTCTCCCAACTCCCTCCCTCTCCCTCTCCCTCTCCCTCTCCCTCTCCCTCTCCCTCTCCCTCTCCCTCTCCCTCTCCCTCTCCCTCTCCCTATCCCTATCCCTATCCCTATCCCTATCCCTACCCCTCCCCCTCTCACTCTCCCCCCCTCTCCCTCCCTCACTCTCCCTCTCCCTCTCCCTCTCCCTCTCCCTCTCCCTCTCCCTCTCCCTCTCCCTCTCCCTCCCCCCCTCCCTCTCCCCCTCCCCTCTCTCTCTCCCTCCCCCCTCTCTCTCCTTTCCCCTCTATCTCCCTCCCCCTCTCTTTCCCCCCTCTCTCTCCCCCTCCTCTCTCTCTCTCCCAACCCCTCTCCCTCTCCCTCTCCCTCTCCCTCTCCCTCTCCCTCTCCCTCTCCCTCTCCCTTTCCCTCTCCCTCTCCCTTTCCCTCTCCCTCCATCCCCCTCTCCCCTCCCTCTCTCACCCTCTTCCACCTCTTCGCCCCTCACCCCCCTCTCTCTCTGCCCCCTCTCTCCCCTCCTCTCATTCCCCCTCTCTCTCCTCCCTGTCATTCTCCCTCCCCCTCTCTTTCCCTCCCCCTGAGGGGAGAGAGAGAGAGAGTTTACTTTAGTGTAGTTTAATTTAGCTCAGCTTACTTTAGGATAGTTTAGTTTACTTTAATTTAGTGTAGTTTAGTTTAATTCAACTTAGGATAGTTTAGTTTACATCAGTGTAGTTTAATTTAGTGTCATGTAGTTTAGTGTAGTGTTGTTTAGTGTAGTTTAGTTTAGGTTAGGATACTTTATTTTATTTTAGTTTATGTAGTTTAATTTAGTTTACTTTTGTCCAGTGAAGTTTAATTTATTTTTTGATAAATATTCGCGATACCGCATGTAAACAGGTCCTTCCGCCCACTGAGTCCGCGCTGACCATCGATCTCCTGTTCACACTAGTTTAGTTGATAGATACAGTGTGGAAACAGGTCCTTTAGCCCACCGAGTCCACGCTGACCAGCAATCACCATTCACACTAATCAAAGTAATCCCACTTTCTCATCCACTCTTTTCCCCTGCCAATGACCCTCTCCCTCTCCCCTCTACCCCCTCTCCCTCTCCCCTCTACCCCCTCCCCCTCTCCCCTCTACCCCCTCTCCCTCCCCCTCACTCTCCTTCCCCCTCTCTCTCCCTCCCCCTCTCTTTCCCCCTCTCTCTCCCCCCCTCCCTCTCCCTCTCCCTCTCCCTCTCCCTCTCCCTCTCCCTCTCCCTCTCCCTCTCCCTCTCCCTCTCCCTCTCCCTCTCCCTCTCCTCTCCCTCTCCCTCTCCCTCTCTCCCTCTCTCCCTCTCTCCCTCTCTCCCTCTCTCCCTCTCTCCCTCTCTCCCTCTCTCCCTCTCTCCCTCTCTCTCTCCCTCCCCCTCCCCCACTCCCTCCCCTAACTCCCCCTCCCCCTCTCACTCTCCCTCCCACCTCTCCCCCTCCCCGCCCCCTTTCGCTGCATCTCTCCTCCCTCTCTCTCCCCCTCTCACTCCCTCTCACTCCCCCTCCCTCCCTCTCTCCTCTCCTCTATCCCCCTCTTTCTCCTCACCCCCTCTCTGTCACCGCTGCTCCCTCTCTCCCCCTCTCTCTCCCCCTCTCTCTCCCCCTCTCTCCCCCCCTCTCCCCCTCCTCCCCCTCCTCCCCCTGCTCCCCCTCCCCCCCCTCCTCCCGCTCCCCTCCCCCCTCCCCCCCATCTCTCTCCCCTCTCCTCCCTCTCTCTCCCCGCCTCTCTCTCTCCCCTCTCTGCCCCTCTCTCTCTCCCCTCTCTCTCTTCCCTCTCTGCCCCGCCTCTCTCCCCTCCCTGTCTCTCTCCCCCCTGCCCCACACTCTCAGCACCGCACCCCCACTCTCTCTCCCCCAGCAGAGAATCCATGTGGTGAGGAAGACTCCCACTGTCTCGAGACTCTCCTCACCCTCCCTGCACTCGAGAGACTGGACAAGGACTATTTTGGGATTGACGAGAGGGCAGAGGCAGCCAGCACCAGGATGTAGAAGGTAGAAGAGGTGGCGGAGAAGGTGAGAAGCGATGACCCGGGCCTGTCCCTGTGGGGCCCAAGCCGACCCCAGGCTGACCCTGGCTCTGCTAGGCCCACAATCCAGGCCAGGTCTCCTTGTAGGCCGGGATTGAAGCCTGGGCCTTCCCTGTTGTCGGCCGTGATTGAAGCCTGGACCTTTCCAGAGGTGGGCTCAGAACATAGCCTAGCGTATTCCATGGGATAGGCCCCAAACCAAACCTAAGCCTTCCTTGTAGTCCAGGATTAATGCCTTGGCCATTCCTGGAGCTAAACTGGGATTGAAGCCTGGGCCTTTCCTGAGGCAGGCTGGGATTGAAGCCTGGGCCTTTTTTTTGTGGTAGGCCTGGATTGAAGCCTGGCCCTTTCCTGATGTAGGCCCAGATTGAAGCCTGGGGATTTCCTGTGGCTAGGCCAGGATTCAAGCCCAGGGTTTATCTGATGTCAGAGAGTCATAGATTAATACAATGTGTAAACAGGCCCAACTTGCCCACACCGGCCAATAATAACCCAGCTACCCTAGTCCCACTTGCCTGCGCTTGGTCCATAACCCTCCAAACATGTCCAATCCAACTTGTCCAACTTTTTCCTAAATTATGGGAAGGTCCCAGCCTCAACTACCTCCTCTGGCTGCTTGTTCCATACACGCACCGCCTTCTGTGTGAGAAAGTTACCCCTCGGATTCCTATTAAATCTTTTTCCCTTCACCTTGAACCTATGTCCTCTGGTCCTCGATTCGTCTACTCTGGACAAAAGACTCTGTGCACCCACCCGTTCAAGTCCTCTCATGATTTTGTATACCTCTGTAAGATCTCCCCTCATCGTCCTACACTCCATGGAATAGAGACCCGCCTACTCAACCTCTCCCTATAGCTCACACACCCCTAGTCCTGGCAGCATCTTTTCTGAACCTTTTCAAGCTTGCTCCTCTGGAAACATTGGAGCGATCCTCCTATCTCCAATGAAACTGAATAATATAAATTATAATAAAAACCCAATTATTCATAGCACAATCCGAATTTGGAAACAAATAAAACAAAATTTAAAATTAAGAAAGTTATCACTTTTATTACCCATAGTTAATAACCCTTCGTTTAATCCCTCTATTATAGATAAAGCTTTTACACATTGGGATAGACTAGGAATTAAAATGTTCGGTGACTTGTATGAAACTGGAAAATTACTTTCATTTCAACAATTACAAATAAAATATAAACTCGGAAATAATCAATATTTTTAATATTTTCAAATATGCGACTATTTGAAAAAATATACAAAAGATCATTATAATAATGGATGAGGCAATGCAGATAAAAGCTGAATCAGCAAACTTAATATCATATTTGTATAATATTATCTTAAATGTAGAAATACCATCTACGGAGGGTATCAGAAGAGACTGGGAACAAGAGTTAGCTATTAAAATTTCAAAGGAAAGTTGGAATGAACACTTATTAAACGTGCATAAATGTTCGATTAATGTAAGACACACTTTAATACAATTTAAAATTTTACATAGATTATATTATTCCAAAACTAAAAATCCATAACATTTTGCCAAATGTATCATCTATTTGTGATAAATGTCAATCCCAAGAAGCTACTATAGCGCACTCATTTGTTTTTCTGTACAAAAATTCAAAAATTTTGGAATGAAATTTTCGAAATCTTTACAAAATTATTTAAAACAAAACTGATACCCAAAGCAGAATGGATTATCTTCAGAATAACGGAAGATGGTCCAGAACTAAATGTGTTTCAAAAGAAACTAATAGACTATGGGTTAATAACTGGAAAAAAGCTAATCCTAAATTTTGGAAGAAGGCT